>JASDQU010439283.1:89115-104101 GCA_032191745.1 Picea mariana
ATTTCGGTCATGAAAAAATGTTCTGGAAATTAAATGGCTCATATTTTTGGCCAGGGATAAGGACGTATGTCAAAATATTTGTGGACAAATGTAGAATTTGTCAGCACATGAAGGGAAAAAGGAAAAAAACAAGGTTATACCAGCCATTGCCCATACCAGAGAGGTCATGGGATGCAGTGAGCATGGATTTTATATTGGGGCTGCCAAGGACACAAAGAGGATTTGATTCAATCATTGTGGTGGTATACAGATTTTCAAAGATGGCACATTTTATACCATGTCAGAAAACCAGTGACACAACCCATATTGTGAACCTGTTTTTCAAAGAAGTCGTCAAACTTCATGGCTTACCTAGAAGTATAGTTTCAGATCAAGACACCAAGTTCGTGGGACATTTCAGGAGGAATTTATGGAAGAAGATGGGGAAAAATTTGTCATTTAGCTTAGCTTATCATCCTCAGTTGAAAGGGAAAATATAAATTGTAAACAGAAGCTTGGGAGATTTGCTAAGGATCCTAGTGACTGAACACCACAGTCAGTGGGATCACATTCTGCCATAGGCAGAATTTGCTTACAATGATTCATTTAATAGAAGAAAAAGCCAGAGTCCATTCCAAATTGTGTATGGAATGCAGCCAAGAGGAGTTTTTGAATTGAAAGATTCGAAACAAACTGAATTCAAGAGTGCTAGTGCAGAGGATTTTGCAGAAGTGATGAAGGAGCTTCATAACCAAGTCAAGGAGTGATTGCAGAATTTGAATCAAGAATACAAGCGCAGAGCAGATCAACATAGGTGAGAACTTCAATTTGAAGTCGGCGATCTGATTCTTGCACATCTGAGGAAAGAAAGGTTCCCAAGGGGAACATATAACAAACTGAAAATGAAGAAGATTGGACCATGCAAGGTCGTGAAGAAATTTTGGACAAATGCATATGAGATTGAATTTCCCGATGGAATCGGAATTTCACCTATATTCAACATCTCGGATTTGTACCCTTATAGAGCTAAAGAAGACAGTGAACAGATAGAGGTTCAGTGGACTAAACAAATGCCTGTAGTTGCAAAGCAACGGATGGAAAGTATACTTCACAATAGAATCAGCTAGAGGACCAAGAGAAAAGAGTATTTTGAATACTTGATCAAATGGAAGGGACATCCAGTTGAAGATGTCAGTTGGGAGAATGAAGCAAAAATTCAGAAGCATGGACAGACCATGCAAGAGCTCATGCACAGGAATCCATGAAAATTTTCAAGAGAGGGAGTATGATACAGGAGCATCTTCAGCAGCAAGCAAGCGTGGAGGTGGAGGAGAGCTGGGATGAACGCCATCACATGTTGGCACATGTCAAAAATGTTTTGAAATGTTTTTGAAAGTTTGGGTGCGCAGATATTAATGAAATAGTTAAGAAGGCGTACTTCCATATTGTAAATAGATCTTGAGCAATCCACTCTCATCTGTAGGATGTAGAGGCATTTATGCCAGTTAATGAAAGTAGGTAGATTTAAATTCTAGATTAGACAGTTTTAGGAGCTGGAGGGAAAACAACTATAGACACCCTCACCTTTGTATCATTGTATCAGTTAGAGATGGTAGAATTAAGCACATTAGCATAGAGAAGAAGCAGAGAGTTGTAGAGAAGAACCCATGTACAAAAGTTCTGAATTAATATATGAAGCTTTGATTCAGACTCATGGTGTTATAATGTTTTCTATGTATACATGGTGAATGATATGCTTATGGTTGTTTTATTCCCTCTATCATGCATTTGTTATTATGATGTGTGTGAATGTATGTTTTCATGTTGGATGTTTGAAAACTGAGAGAGAGAGAGAGAGAGAGAATGAGTTTCAATTGTTTCTCTTCCTGAGTGAGAGAAGTTCCTGCAAGGAGTGCAGTGGAAGTGTCTGCAAGGTGTGCGTTGACAGGGTTCAGAGTTTATCTTTGAAAGCTCAGGAGGGATATCGTTGTTCTCATTCCAGTAGAAGTGCAAGACAAGCACTGAAGCCGTGCAAGGTGTGTGCAGGTAGGTCGAGACCTTAGAACTTATCAACTAAGGTTGAGAGATTGAAGGACTATTGTTGCAAAGTTGCACAGAGTCAAGAGATTCAAATATTCAGGAATATTTGAAGAAGCGTCGTAAGGAGTGCGTGTAGAAGTCTTTTAGGAGATCAGAAGTTACAAAGAAAGCTCAGAAGGGTTAGGACCTTTAAATCATTCGAGAGAAAGGTAGGAAATGCAAGTAGTTATGTAGAGATTAAATTCCAGAGGAGGATCACAAGTTTGATTTGAGCTAGAGGTTCTTTGAGGAGAAGAACTCCCAAAATAGCAGGGACCGTAGGATCCAGGAAATTTCCAGGGGAGTTAAGCGTTGGATAGATCTATCCTTCGAAAGGAAAATTCAACATGGACCATTGATCGTGACCTATTCAGGAGGTCAGATCATTTCGGGAATTCAGAGTTCGGGAGCCCAGAGTGCAAGCCAAAACCTTGGTTGATCAAGTTCCTGAAATGCGAAAGGAGGTTTCGTGTGTGAAGGCAAAGGGTGACGAGTTCGGGAACTAGAAACTTCAGAGTTCGGAGTTTTGGAAGTCCTAAGGACGGGTGATCGGGACTCAACAGGGAGGAAAGTCCGAAATCAAAAGTTGCGATAGAGTGGTTGTCGAGATTTCAGGAATTGGGTTTTCGACATTCTCGTTGACAAGGGGCAGAACACTCCACATCAGAAATACCAAAATCGTGAAACACGAAGGAAATTAAGTAAGTGCATTTCGGTATTTCAGCGTTTCGGAGATTCGGGTTTCAGAAGGTATAGGAGATAGAGAGTTCGAAAACAATCCTTACGAACTCTCGGTACCCGAAATCGCGGTAATCATGGATCAAGCGGAAGAACCACATGCGTTGATTTTCCTTGGAAGCAGAACACTAGTGTTTTGGTGTTTTGGGATTCGGCATATCGGGAACCCTGTTGACAAAGGGACGCGACATAGTGCTAAGGAAATCCTGAAGTTGTGAAGTGTAGTAGGGCTAAAGGTGGACATTTCGGGATTTCAGTAATTCAGGTTTTGGGACCTCGAGAGTCGAGAGGTAAAGTTGCACGACATTGTGACTACCAAAATCGCGAAGAGTTGAAAGACAAAATCAGTGGCAAGGTGAGTCGAGAGTTTGGTATTTCGGGTTTTGGAGGTTGAAGTGGAAAGGTGCTCAACAACG
Source organism: Picea mariana (assembly GCA_032191745.1). NCBI lineage: Eukaryota > Viridiplantae > Streptophyta > Pinopsida > Pinales > Pinaceae > Picea > Picea mariana. The sequence goes on from JASDQU010439283.1 coordinate 92,328, forward strand.
GGATTTCCGAAATCACGAAATCTGGTATCCCGAAAAGAAAAGGGAAAAAGTCCCAATGACAGTTGGGGTTTGATCGCGAGGTTCATGTTGATGAATGATCGTGCGAGCATAACTCAGGAGGGCCTATGAACTATACTCGGAGAGGGTGAGTGAATAATTCTCCGAGAGGAATTAAGAGTGTCAGTCAGACTCTAAGGGCCGAAGTTGAAAGATCTTGTGCGGACCTTGACCTGAGGGTTGGGGGTCTGTGTCACTTGTCCCATCTTTAGAACCTATGATAAAACAATTATCCATACTTTATACATTAATAAATATCAATATAATATTTATTTTTAGCTTAAGCTCCCTGGCTTAGCCCCTTTTCCTTAACTTTTAACCCCCACCCTTTCCCTTAACTTTTATCCCCCACCCTTTCCCTAACTAGTGGATTTTAGTCCCTCATACTCTTTTATCATGGTCAGTCTGCGTGCAGTGATGTATTTTATATTAATGTTGAGACATATACAAAAGTAGGCACATTGTCCTTTAACATCTAGGCTCTCCGACCTAATAATCACAAAACTGGCTCACAAGCCTATAAAACACAACATATACACAAAGGTTCCCTGGCCTCATAATCATGCACACTTAAGTTGTTGCACGTGGTATCCTGGAATGTGCACACTTCCTCATTTTACTATGCAGTACATGTGTGCACTATGTCAAACAGGTGCATACAAAAATGATATCAAACAACTCACCATCTTAAGTACATTTTCATTTACATTACAATTGGGTTCGGCCCATTTACATTACAATTGGGTTCGACCCATTTACATTACAATTGGGTTCGTCTTAGGGATATTACAATCCCCTCCCCTTATTTATGCATTGTCCTCAGTGCATTATTTACATATACACAACAAAATTGTCAAAAATCCTCAAATATATGTCGATATTCTTCCTTCATTGCATCCTCATGCTCCCAAGTAGCATCCTTAGGACTGTACCAGGTCCATTGCACTTTTACAAGCCATATGGTTCAATTCTGGAGCTGTTTGATTTTTCGATCCATAATGTGTACCGGATGCACTTGGAAGACGCCTTCTTGCTCCACCTGAATCACATTCCAATCAATAACATGATTAGCATTAGGTATATAGTTCTTGAGCAATTATACATGGAAAATACATTATGAACAGGCATAGATGCAGGAAATGCAATCATATAATCCATTGGAGTAATCCTCTCTATGATTTCAAATGCCCCAAAATAGCGAGCTACCAACTTTGAACAATTTCCCAACTTCAGGGAACTTCTGTTGGCGTTCACTTTCAAAAATACATGGTCTCCCACTTTAAATTCCATGTGAGTTCTACCCTTATCAACATATTTTTTCTGCCTGTCTTGGGCAGCCTTTAAATTTTGTTTTATTTTCAACATTTTCTCCTCCATTTCCCTGAGAAAATCTGACCCAATCACTGCTCTATCTGTTGGGTTATCCCATCTTACCAGTGTGTTGCACTTTCTGCCATAAAGTGCCTCAAATGGGCTCATCTTTAGATATGTTTGGTACCCATTCTTATAAGCAAACTCTACCAAGTGTAGGTATTCTTCCCATTTTGATGGTTTATCCATCACATATATCCTCAACATATCCTCAATCACTTGATTCACCCTCTCTATTTGTCCATCTGATTCTGGATGATAAGTTTTACTAAAATTCGAATTTATTCCAAATCCATTAAATAATCATTTCCAAAATTTTGAGGTAAATTTTGGATCTTTGTCAAACACAATTGTCTTGGGTATGCCATGTAATCGAGAAATTTCTTTTAGATAAACATCAGCATTGTTGGCTGCCTTGTGAGTGAGCTTTACAGGAATAAAATGGGTAGCATTAGTAAGCTTATCCACCACTACCATGATATAATCATGTTGCTTGTTTGTTCTAGGAAGTTTGGTGATGAAATCCATTATTACAACTTCTCATTTTCACTCAAGAATGGGTAATGGTTGTAGAAAACTAGCTGGGTGTTTATTCTCAACTTTTACCTTTTGGCATTCCAAACATTTGGCAATAAAATCAACAACCTCTTACTTCATTCTTGGCCAATATTATTGGCTCTTGACAAATGCAATAGTTTTTTGATAGCCTGGGTGCCCAGCATAAGGTACATTATTCATTTCTCCCGATATCATATTTTTCAATTCATTAGAATTTGATACATAAATTATGCCCCTGTACATGAGAATTTCATCATTATCTAGCTTGTATTCTTCAATTTTCTGTTGCAATTTACCTTGTTGTAATTTTGCCACTAATTCCTTGTATTGCAAATCTAATTTTGCAACCTCCAAAATTCTGTGTTTCAAATCTGATCGGTACATGTTAATGGTTGTAGCATGTATTTCATGCACTCTTCTATTGAGTGCATCAACCACTTTGTTCTATTTCCCCTTGATATGCTTTATATCAAAGTCATATTCACTTAGAAATTCTAACCATTTTCTTTGCCTAGCACTTAGAGTTGGCTGATCAAATAAATATTTCAAACCATTATGGTCTGTCCTCGGCTCAAATCATTTCCCATGAGGTAGTGTCTCCATTTCCTCAATGCATGCACTATGGTTTCCAACTCCAAATCATGAGTGGCATAGTCGCTTTCATGATCCTTCAACTTCCTTGATTCATAACATATAACAAACCCATTTTGACTGAGGACTCCACCAAGCCCTTCTTTACATGAATCTATGCATACAATGAAGTCTTCATTTGGGTTTGCAATCCTTAGTATTGGAGCACTTGTTAATAATTGTTTCAAGTGTTGGAAACTCTTTTCACAATCCAATGTCCACTGAAACTTCACACTCGTCCTTTACAAAGAAGTGATTGGATGTGAAATCTTTGAGAATCCTTCAATAAATCTCCTATCGTAGCCTGCAAGTCCCATGAATGATCTAACCTCTGTCACATTCTTTGGTGTTTACCATTCTCTAATAGTTTATATCTTCTCAAGATCCACTACTATCCCATCCTCTGAAATGATATGTCCCAAATAATGAATTTGCTTCTCATAAAATGAGCATTTTCTCAATTTGGCATACAACTGATGCTCCCTTAATACTTGCAACACCATCCTCAAATGATTCTCATGCTCTTCTTTTGATTTATAATATATAAGGATGTCATCTAAAAATGCAATGACAACCTTGTCTGAATATTCTCGGAAAACACCATTCATTAAGCACATGAAAACAGTTGGTGCATTTGACAACCCAAATGGAACCACTGTGAACTCATAATGACCATACCTTGTCCTAAAGACGGTCTTGCTGATATCTTCCTCTTTAATCCTTACCTGATGGTATCCTGACCTGAGATCTATCTTTGAAAATATCATTGCATCCTTCAATTGATCAAAGAGATCATTCATCCTTGGCAAAGGATACTTGTTCTTTACAGTCACTTTATTCAACTATCTGAAATCAATGCACAATCTTAATGTCCCATGTTTCCTCTTCACAAACAAGACTGGGGCACCCCAAGGTGACACACTTGGGCATGTATACCCCTTCTTTAGAAGTTCTTCAAGCTGCATTTGCAACTCCTTCAGTTCTAGTATTCTCATTCTGTACGGAGTCTTTGAAATTGGAGCTTCTCCAGGCATTAAATTTAAAGAGAAATCAATATCTCTCTTTGGGGGTAGTCCTGGTACCTCCTTGAACACATCTTCAAAATCTTCTAGAACTGCATAATATTCCAAATTTTTCACCTTATCTTTAGGTGTCTCTTCCATATGAGATACAAATATTTGACACCCTTTTCTGTAACATTTCTTCAACTGCAATGTTGAAACTTCTCTAATGGTTACTGCGTTGGGAATTCCCTGCTCTTTCCTTAGGCTCCCTTCCTCATCCAAGAAAGTAAATGTCTTGTTATGACAGTCTACAATATCATGATGTTGGTCAAACCAATCGATCCCAATTAGACAATCATAGGAACCTAAAGGCAAGATGTTCAAATATGCCCTGGTGTTCAGTCCATTCATGTACATAAGACATGACTTAACCATCTCATTATATTTTCTTTTGTCTCCAGTAGCTAGCTGCACCAACCAACATTTTCAATGCTTTCTTCTTGGAAAATGCAAACTTTCCACCATCTTAGAATCTATATAACTATGACTAGCTCCTGAATCAATTAAAATAAAATGGTTTGGTTGTTGATCATACCTTCCACTTCAATCATATGTGACTGATAATCTACTTTCTTATTTTCCAGGCCTGCATAGATCCTTGGTACATTTCCTCCCATGTCATCCATTGTTTCAGCTTTCTGTACATTGTGAACAGTCCTCACTTTCTCACCTCTGTGAGGGAAATCTCTGAACATATGATCTCCTTTACAACCCCAACATTGTATAGGTGGTTGCCTTGTCCTTTGACCTCCTGCCTCAATCGTTATGGGTTCTCTAGGAGTTTTTTTTCCCTGAGGATTATCTCTAAAGAATGGTGGCTTAGATCCCTTCTTCCTCTAATCCATCTTGAATTTCTTTTTGTCTTCCCAAAATTTTTTTAAAGTTGGCCTTGCTTTCTTCTGATCATATAGGCATTTAGCTTGCCTTATGGTCTCTTACAATGTCTTGGGATCATCATACTGTATTTTTTCATTGATGAATGATGGAAATCCACTCAAATACCTTTGAATATTAATTGTCTCGTCCTTGATGAAAGAGACATACTTTGGAAGTTCTAGAAACCTTCTTTCATATTCATCTATGGTCATAATCCTAAGCTTGAGTTCAAAGAACCCTTTCAATTTCTTGTCATAGTATCTCTTAGTCAATTATTTCTTCTCAAAATACTTCTTGAATTCCCTCCAAGTAACACTTTTCTCTTTAATGTGTTGCACCAATGCACAAGCTGATCCCACCACATGGATGCATTTGCCTTGAGTTGATAGATGGAAACTCTACCCTCTGCACGAGAATAATAATTATTCAATTGAAAATACTTTCTCATGCCTAGCAACCATGTCTCTGCATCTTCATCCTTCTTTTTCTCACCATCAAATGTAGGAGGTTTTATTTTGTTCATTTCTCCTCGTAGCTCATCCACCCCAGACCTCTTATGCTTCCTAACAAGGTATGGACTTGAGATGTTTTTTTATCTCTTATTGGAATGCCTCAGTGAGTGATGGTGATGTCTTCTAACACTTTTGGATCTTCTTTTCTCATCAGGAGACCTGTGACTTCCATATTTTCTTAAGCCACTCTCCTTATCCAATTTATTTTCTATTCTTTTAAAGCTTTGCATTAACTTCATGTTGAAGTCCTCTTGTTGTTACTTGGCTCTCATAAGCCTTTCATTATCATACTTATAGCTTTGGAGATCCTTCTGTAATTTTTTAATGGTCTCTACCATATTCATGTTTTCATCCCTTCCTTCTCCATGTCCATTGGAATTTGTTCCTTCAATGCCCAAATGGACATCCATCCCTCTGATTTCATCTTCCTGGATGTAATTTCCTTGTGCATATTCCATTTCTATGGATTCTGTGTTGATATTGATATGATCTGGTTGTTTTTAACTCTGCAAAATGTACAGCCAACAAAACTTTGTCAGGCTAACTATTTCAACAATTTCATGAAAATATGAACCATTCTGGTTCAATGATATATCAGAATTGTTTCTTCTAATTTACTAAAATTTTAAATGCTAAGATCAATTTTCTGGGTGAATAATTATAGTCTACAGTCCAATACCTTTCCAACGCCTGCTCCCATGCTCAATTTCAAGTCTCGAGCAGAAAGTTATGGTTATTTGAAAATTGTCCATTAATTTTTTTGTTCATTCTTCAACTTGGCGCAACTTTGTGTTGTAATTATGCCTTTTTGCACATAATCCATTGGATTTATTGTAGTATCTCAATTGGGTTTCCTCATTTACATATTCTGGAAACTCTATCCAAGTTTCACCTTTTTCTGGGTTACGGGATGCTAGTTACAGCCTGCTAAAGTTCTAGGCCAATTCGTGTTTTTGGTCTGGCATGATACATGTACCTTATTTTCCATATTAAACAATTTTAACATGACAAGAAATTTAATTCATATATGGGACTGTATTCTATGGTTCAATATCTTTCCATTGACTTCTCCTCTGCCTCAATCTGATTCCAGAACATAAAGTTATGGCTCTCTGAAGTTAGTTGGGTCTTAAAATTTACCCTCCACTGTTTGTGATGTAATTTTCTCATAAAATCTCCATTTGACGAATGGTTTACACCATTAGAAAGATCTCTCTGAGCTATTTTATTTGAGCTGCAGAGACAGAGTGTACCTTGGTAAACTCTGTTCTCTCATTTTTTAGTACCTAAAAACACTCTTAAGGGCCTCAAAAATGCGCTGCAAAAAGATGACGTTCAAACAGTATAAAACGTCATAGAAATCACTGGTTTTCTGTTGTTGTTCACCCTCCAAACGACTTCATGCACACAAAATGCAACCTATACACCCATATTTAGCATGCACGCCAACACCACAAGAAAAACCGTTCACCACACACCTATAACCAATGTGCATCACTTCTTTGTCACGCCAATAACTAGCGCACACTACTTTTGTGTCGCACACCAATATCCAGCGCACCAAATTTTGGTTCTTGCACTAATACCTGTTGCATTCAATTTTTGTATCGTGCGCTGATATTCTGCGCGCATTTCACTCTTTGCACTGAACCATGCCAAAGTTTAGTACGCCCCCATAGTGCACAAAAACTCTATGTGCACCACTAACATCTAAACTGTCATGTGACAATATATACCCATATTCTGCATGCACCAACAAAATTCCTATGCCCTCTACCAATATTGTGCACACCACACACGCCATTATTATGTGTGTACACACCGCATGCACGTTATTATGCGTATGCACACCACACAATTTTAAATTTAGCATGCACACCAATATTTTTTCACACGGCACCAAAATTTAGTACGCTCACCCGCACACCAACATTTTTCCACGCGGCACAAAAATTTACTACGCGCACCTGCACACCAACATTTTTCTAAGCGGTGCCAAAATTTAGTGCGTGCACCCGCACACTAACATTTTTCCGTGCAGTGCCCAATTTTTACATCTCTCAAGATTTTTACTATGCATCATGCATTTTTAGTGCACCAACCTGTGCACATACATTTTTATGCGCATCAATTCATCGTCAATTTCGTTGCAGAAATTGGGGCTTTTTTTTAACTTTTCCCCAATTTTTACAATAGAAATTCTACAACTATGAAATTTGTTCAATTTCACCCTGATAACACCAGTTCAACCTCTGCAAGAACTCGTTGCGGTTTGACCTTTCTCGAACAAATTTTTCCCAAACTCAAGTCACAAATTAAGAACTCTAATTACTAAATTCTCTCCATCTATCATGGCTTCACTATAACTTCAAATTCGACCCATTCTAGGTTCTAATTTTCTAGAATAGATATTAAATCAAGAATATTTCATCATATGGCTAAATTTCTCAATTTTCCCATGAATTTAATAACAGAAATTGGGGTTTTTTCCCAATTCCGCACAATTGTTGTTACTTTTTACCATGGACGCTCTGCAACTCGAAATTTGGCCACTTCAAAATAAATACTCTGTGAAATTTTGCTTCAACTCAACTTGCTCGGCCTATCCAGGATCAGTGTTGAAAACTGAAGTTTTGATACCATATTGTAACATCCCCGACCACCCATGCCGAGGCATGATACACGTGAGAACTCTTTCATTTTCTCTACGGAACATACTGTAACATACCCTGCATCCAACTGAATTGTGCCACATAAAAATTTTGAACTACATGCAATTAAAACATATGCACACAAAACTCTTGCAGAACATTTATATATAAAACGTAAACAGACAAATAGATTTTGTAAATGCATGGATTCATATTGAAATAAAAATAAATGTATACATGTAGCATATGCAGGCAATATCCATAAATCTAAACAAAGTTATAAACACACATAGGATAAACCCATAAAAATAAACACGAAAATAATAATGCAACATGTAAATTTTTCACACAATTGACACTTATCTTGGTAAGAATATCACCAACTACATGCAGACCTTCCACGAACCTCCCAGCCTTGGACCACACTGATCATCATTCTGAGCAGTGGGTCACCCCCGAGTTAGGACTAAACTCCACCCAAGTAAAGGGATTCTTAACCAGGCGAACGACTCATAGACAACAGGAAATAATCTGTCATAGGTGCCCACTCAAAATAACATCCTATAGTCCCTCATTCCCCACATGCCTATTCCACCCCAAGAAGTGTGCCCCTTCTCTGCTTAACAGTACTTTGGCTTCCCCACTTCTTTTTCGATCTTCAACAACAAGTCGGACAGGAAGATTCAGAGCCCTGTAGTTGCAGTTTAACACCTTCAGGAAATCAATTCCAAGAAATTCTCTCACCCTTAGAGGAATTGCTCACGGACCTGACAACCCGCCTCTTCATTCCAGCTCCTAAGTTAACCAGCTACACAAACAAGTATGGCTATGGATACAGGTTCAGGTACAATGACATGAAGGTATGGAAGATATCTCAATGAGTGTGTGAATGCTCATGGATGATTGACTGGATAACTAAACAATGGGAGGAATGATGGCCATAATGATTGGGAAATGAACTAAGTCCAAACAATATGTATGCATGTCCCCAACTTGACACTTGTCATGTTTGGAGCTACTTTGGTCCACTTGTCCTCATCTTTAGAACTTAGGATAAAATAATTATCCATACTTTATACTTTAAGAAATATTAATATAATATTCTTTTTTTGTTTAAGTTCCCTGGCTTAGCCCCTTTTCCTTAACTTTTATCCCCCACCCTTTCCCTAAATAGTGGAGTTTAGTCCCCCATACTCTTTTATCATGGTCGGTCTGCACACAGTGATGTATTTTATATTAATGCCGAGAGATATACAAAAGTAGGCACACTGGCCTTTAACATCTAGGCTCTCCAGCCTAGTAATCACAAAATTGGCTCACCAGCCTATAAAACACAGCATATACACAAAGGATCCCTAGCCTCACAATCGTGCACATTTAAGTTGTTGCGTGCGGTATCCTGGAATGTGCACACTTCCTCATTTTACTGCACAGTACATGCATGCACTATGCCATGAAAGGTGCATACAAAAACGATATCAAACAACTCACCAACTTAAGTACATTTTCATTTACATTACAATTGGCTTCGGCCTAGGGATATTACAAATACATTAATACATTATTCCATAAATGTAATGTATAAATTAAAGTATTATTTTACATTAATGTCTAATGTATTAATGAATTGATACATTAATAATGTAATGTATTAATTAATTAATACATTTATACAATATTAATTAAATTTACAGTGCCAAAGTATTAATACATTAATAAAGCAATACATTAAAAATACATTAAATGCATTAATAAATAGAATGCTAAAGTATTAATACATTAAATTAATAATAAAGTATTAATACCTAATTACATTAATGCAATGTAAAAATTAAAGTGTTAATACAATAATAATGTATAGTGATAATTTATAATGTAACATATTAAATTATTAATACATTAATAAAACATTATTAAAGTATTAATACTTTAATAAATATATTATTGAAGTATTAATACATTAATAATATATTATTAAAGTATGAATACGTTAATACATTAATTGAGAATGACCATGGTTGACTATGGTTGTGTAGTCCTTCAAGATTTATTATGGTCAACCATGCCCATGTATGACTCTTGTTGACCATGTGGATCTAATTATGGTGGGCAATGTTGATTGTGTTTAACCATAGTTTACTATGGCACTATCTGAGCATGACTTATGTTCGTCCCATTGTGATGTTTGCAAATGTATGTGACAATGCGATGTAAAGATATATGTGTCAGATTGAAATGAGAGGATATGTTCGTCACAATGTGACGACAAGGCTATGTTCATCACATTGTGACATCTGTATATGTTTGTCACATTGCGAAATTACTATGTTTGTGACGACATGGCAATGTTCGTCACATTGCGACAACGAGGAAATGTCTATCACATTGTGACATCTATTTATGTTTGTCGCATTGCGACGATAGGACTATGTTCATCACATTGCAACATGCATATATGTTTGTCACATTGTGGCGTTTCATCATATTATGACGAAAGGGCTATGTTCATCACATTGTAATGCCCATATATGTTTTTCATACTGTGACGTTAATATGTTTGCGACAATAGGGCTATTTTTGTCACATTGCGAAGGCAGGGCTATATTCATCACATTGCAATGTCCATATATGTTTTTCACATTGTGACGTTACTATGTTTGTGACGATGGGGCTATGCTTGTCACATTGCAACGACAGGGTTATGTTCATCACATTGTGATGATAGGGCAATTTTTGTCACATTGTGACATTTGTTTATGTTCATCACATTGCGACGATGGAGATATGTTCATCACATTGCAGTGTCTATATATGTTCGTCAGATTACGAAATTACTATGTTCAATGCATTTTGACATTTTGAAATGTTTATCACATTGCGTCGTCAGGATATGTGTGTCACATTGCAACGTGAGGAAATTTTCGTAACATTGCAATGATAGGGCGACGTGCAACACATTGTGACATATGTTTATGTTTGAAACATTGAGATGTTATTATCAACAATGTGACGACATGGTTGTTATCGTAACACTGCGACATTAGTTTATATTCGTCACATTTTGATGTTACTATGTTCAGTAGATTGCACCATTACTATGTTCGTTAGATTGTAACGTTACTATGTTCGTCAATGTGTGACATTACAATGTTCGAGGCATTGCAACATTACTATATTTATCATGTTGTGTGACATTTCTATGTTTGAGACATTGAAACATTACTATGTTTGTCATGTTCTAACGTATGGTTTTGTTCGTCATATTACAATGTTGAGGCATATTCGTCGCATGACATGGTTGGTTTGTGTTCGACACATTACGAAAAGGAAGTTTTGGCGAAGTTATATAAAAAAATTTACCTAAGTGTTTCCTTTGTGAAAAATATAGGAACGTTGAACTCATGCGATATGTTATATAGAAAGAAACTTAGAATCATACTTATTCTAAGGACATTTATAGCATGTGATCTTAAATTGTAAAATATATCTCTTCATAATAATTATATATATAATTAGAGTATGCATTTTTGCATTCCTCTTTTTGGTGTTGCAAATTGTGATTGTGAGAAAAACACAAAGGAAGGGATTAAAAGCAATTATGATTTTATAGTAGTAAAATATTTAACTGAAATCCATTTATGACTAATTGTGATAGATTTTGTGGCATTTTTTTTATGATTTGTAATAGTAAAATATTTAACTGAAATCCATTTATGACTAATTGCATCGATTTTGTGGTATTGTTTTTATGGATAGACTAATTGTGTTAGATTTTGTGGTATTGTTTTTATAGATATATTCATACAAAAAACATGTTCTCTTACAACTAATGTGTTCATACAAGGGTACTATAGAAGAAAGTACCCTTTCAATATCACAAAGGTGAGAAATTATTCCATGCCATGATGTTTTTATTTTTATATATTATTTTATTTTCATATTATATAATAAAATAGAATTTTCAATGGAATATATAAAATTTAAATGAATTAAAATTAAATTATTATTATTTAAATTATATTATCCTTATTATTTTCTTACTATTATAAAATAAA
>JASDQU010439284.1:29300-50689 GCA_032191745.1 Picea mariana
AACACTACTTTATTGAACTCTGTTTTGCTGAAACACTACTTTACTGAACTCTGTCTTGCTGAAACTCTGCTTTACTGATTGTTACATTGTTTTCATATGATTCATGCTTGGGTAACTGTTAATCATTCTAGTTAGCAATCCTGTTTGGTGAATTCATGAAAGTGTGCTAATTGGAAACAGGTGCTGAAGATTCTTGCTTGGGGAATAGGGTCATGTTCTCTGTTAAGAGGTAGTTAGTCTTCAGAGTGTGTCAATCATTTCAATTAGCAATGAGTTCATAAAAGTGTGGTGATTGGAAACAGGTGTTGAAGATTCCTGCTTTGGGAATAGGGTCATGTTCTCTGGTTACAGAATAATTGGTCTTTCCTTTTGCAGTGTCTTGAAGGATTTCTTTCCTAGGTTGTTATTTCTTAATGTAATATAGGATTCTTTGGAAAATTATTTCTTTAAACATTGAACTCTGCAATAGGTAGATTGCTTTCCTGTAATTCAAGTTAGAACTTCAGTTTGTTCAAGGCAAAGTGTGATTAATATGTTTTTACTACAACTCTAGGTTGCTTTTGAGATTGAGCATATATAGTTCGTGATTACCTTTGAAATAAACAGACTTCCCTGAGTTGACAATTTATGTAGCACTTGATTGTTTAGTTAAATAAGCAATTATAGTGACCAACACATACGCAATTGTCTTAAAGGAAACCCACGTACATATTTTTATCTTTAAAAAAATATGAAATAAGGGACTAACCTCACCAATAGTTTTTAATAGGATGTATGTTCATTGGCGAGAAAGGGAACATGAAGAGATATATGTCTTGGTAGAAGAAGATCCAGGGGTCATTTCCATGCTTAAACATTGTGGTATGTGGAAATTTTTTCAGTGTCCATTCATGAGGGCACAACCTAGGCTACTAAACCACTTGATAGAGTATTGGCATACAGATGTAGAGGCCTTCATGGTGGAGGGTCAATCACTGACTCCAACCACAAAGGATATTTACTTCTTGAAAAGACTCTTCAGGAGGGGAGAATCAATCAACTTGGGGACCTTTCCTCTGGGACTGCATAACATAGAGGATTTGTTAGAATTTTAAGGGAAAACTAGAAATACAAATTTCCTTTAAATTTTATTTACTACTATAGTTTTGGATCAACAATATATTCACAAATTCTGATGAAAATCAATAACAAAAATAATACAATTGATATAAACATTACCTTAGCAAAAACAAAGAACTGATATAAACATTACCTTAGCAAAAACAAAGAACTGATATAAACATTACCTTAGAAAAAACAAAGAACATATATGAACATTACCTTAGAAAAAACAAAGAACATATTTCTCTGATAAGCTTGTTGTTGTCCTCTTTTCTGTATGCTCAGAAAAATATTTAAGGATCATTGATCAAACCCTCAAGGGTAGATCTCATCAGGATCTTGTGAAGCATTTTTCCAATAAGAACTTTAGGGAGATATCAGAAAACCAATCAACATACCAAACATCAAGTATAGGGCTGAAACAAAATCCCCACTAACCAATCTATAGGTTGAAAGGAAGCCATTAATAGCCCTAACAAATTATGTAAAAGAAGCGGGATTGCTACAACAATAGGCAGAATTAGGTAGCAGAAATTAGGGATGCCTGAAAAAACCCTAAAGGCTGAAGTTAGGTAGCATACACAGGTGACAATGACAACACACAAATGACACCAGTTGGCAGATAAGGAGGGCTAGAAAACGACACAGCAACAACATATAGGTGGTACCAGCAATAGATAAATAAATGGGATAGTAACAACAAGGAGAAACAATAGAGGAGGAGCTGTCCTAAAGGGGGTTGCATCCAAAATCAACAAGAAAACAAATCCAAGGAGGGGCCGCACCATAAAACTCAGCAAAAGAACAGATCTAAGGAGGGTTGTACCCACACTCAGCAAGAAAAAATGTTCCAAGTATGGCCACACCACAAAACCAACCAAGGAAGGGAGACACACCTACTATACCAACCAAGGAGAGGGTTGCACCCTATACCAACAAGAGAAGGCATATCTAAGGAGGTCACACCCTTTAATAAACTAAATAATAAGGAGTCACGAAAAATTTCAGACCAATAGATTTGAAGGAAGAGGAAATGAGTGAGAGAGTGAGGAGAATAGGTCTCCATTTATAGTTTAGGTAAGAGGTTAGGGTTGACTAAATTAAACCTATCTTTAGGGTTAGATTAAACCCTACTAAAATAAACAAATCAAATAATTAATATTTTAATCATAAATTATTAATTAGAATAGTCAACAAGTCAAGTTGGCTAGCAAAGACACCAAAACCACATAAACAATAAGGAGGACGTGGATAAAACAAGGGAAAGAAACAATAATAAGACAAAGTCAAAGGGGGTATTCTTCAATGGAAAAATGTCCACAAAGGTCTCGTGATATAACTTATAATATTTTATCATCCCAACCTAAGAGGAAGGTCAATGATGTGATTGTATCATTTTTCTTAACTACTCCTAGGTCTCATGGACCATCCCGAGAGAGAAGAAGATCACACATCATCTAGGCTTGTTACTTAACCAAGAAATTGCCTAGTCCTAGACCAGGATAACCCAGAACACATCTAGGGGCCCTAGATCACAACTAGGGTCTTATCCACCAAGGTACAAAAGCAAGGATCAATCCAAACACAAGAAAGGATTCCCTGGAATACATCCAGGGGCCCTAGAACACATCTATGGAATTATATAATCAAACTTCTTGGTCCTCGACCAAGAACCCCAACAATACATTAGGGGCCCTTACTAGGGTCATTTTCCATGGCTCTAATTGCTTGGTCCCAGACAAAGAACCCCAGGAGTGTACTAAGGGCCCTAGATCTCAGCTAGGGTCTTTACCATCATCCCAGAGAATGGCTCTTTCAACTTCTTAATTTTAACACTCCCTCTCAGCAAGAGAGGAATTCTTAGCAACACCAAGCTTGTATCTAAAGTACACAAAATTTGTCAATGACAGGGGCTTGGTCAAAATATCTACAATTTGTTCCACCATCGGAACATACTGAATACTGAGAATGTTTTTCTACACCATGTCCCAAACATAGTGATATATCATCTCAATGTGTTTTGATCTGTCATGAAACACAAGATTCTCGAAGAGCTTTATATAGCTCTGGTTATCAAAGTGAATTACTGTGGGTTCTAGCTTAGCACTGAAAAAATATGAGAGTATCTTTCTGAGCCACACTGTTTCTCTACTAGAATCCCTTGCAACAATGTATTCTTACTATGTATTTCTTTGGGATATGGAGACCTACTTATTTCTAGATGAGGAGATCATAGTTGAACCCAAAATGAAAAAATATCCAGAAGTACTCTTCTGATCCATTTTATTGCCCATCTAATCTGAATCTATATATTCATGAATCATTACACCTTCAATGGAAGCGTAGCTAAGCCCATAGGCTATAGTCCCTCAAACATACTTGAGAATATTCTTAGCAACAACCATATGAAAGTGTTTTGGTTGACACATGAACTGACTGAGGGCATTCACTGCGTAACAAATGTCCAATATGGTATGTACTAGATACATCAAGAAGCTCACACATCATCTCGGCTTGGTACTTAACCAAGAAACTGCCTGGTCCCAGGCTAGGATACCCCAAAATGCATCTTGGGGCTCTCGATCACAAATAGGGTCTTATCCACCAAGGTACACAACGAAGGATCAACCCAAGTATGAGAAAGGATTCTATAGAACACATCCAAAGGAGATAGAACACATCCAAGGGACCTAGAACACATATAGGGACTTATATCATCAAAATTCTTGGTCCTCGACCAGGAACACCAACAATACACTGGGGGCCCTCACTAGGGTATTTTTCCATGATTCTAACTTCTTGGTTCCATACCAAGAACCCCAGGAGTTTATTGGGGGCCCTAGATATAAGCTAGGGTCTTTACCATCCTCCTGGAGAATGGCTCTTGCAACTACTTAATTTTAACACTCCCTCTCATCAAGAGAGGCATTCTTAGCAACACCAAGCTTGCCTCGAAAGTACAAAAAAAATGTCAACGACAGGGGCTTGGTAAAAATATCTACATTTTGTTCCACCGTTGGAACATACTAAATACTGAGAATCTTCTTCTACACCATCTACCAAACATAGTGATATCTCATATTAATGTGTTTTGATTTTTCATGAAACATAGGATTCTCGAAGAGATTTTTACATCTATGGTTATCACAGTGAATTACTGTGGGTTCCATCTCATCACTGAAAAAATCTAAGAGTAGATTTTTGAGCCACACTGCTTCTCTACTGGAAGCACTTTCAACAATGTATTTTGACTCTATAGTTCTTTGGGCTATGGAGTGATGCCTCCTACTGGACTAGGAGATCATAGATAGACCAGGAGATCATAGCTGAATCCAAACTAAAACAATATATGGAATTACTCTTCTGGTCCACTGTACCACCCATCCAATCTGAATCTGTATAGCCATGATGCATTACACCTCCAATGGACGTGTATCTGATCACATAGGCTATAGTCCTTCAAACATATATGTGAATATGCTTAGAAACAACCATATGAATGTGTTTTAGTTCACACATGAACTGACTGAGGGAATTCACTGTGTAACAAATGTCTGGTCTACTATGTACTAGATATATCAAGGACCCAATAATCTGAAAATATACAGTAGGTTATTTTGGATCTGAACCTATAGCTTTATCATGTAACTTCTTCAGGTTAGAAATCATAGGTGTGGTCATGGACTTACAATCCAACATCCCAAATCTATGAAGCACATCAACTGCATACCTGCTTTGTGAGAGAAAGATCTCACCAGGTTTCTGCCACACCTCTAAGCCAAGAAAGTAATGCATAAGACCTAAGTCCTTCATTTTAAAATATGTTGATAGATCCCTCTTAGTTTGAGCTATCATATGTTCCTCTCCAGTAAGGAACAAATCATCCACATATAAAACCAAGATAACAAAATGTTTTTTCACAATATTTATATAAAGATTAGGATCTGCT
This sequence comes from Picea mariana, assembly GCA_032191745.1. Classification (NCBI taxonomy): domain Eukaryota; kingdom Viridiplantae; phylum Streptophyta; class Pinopsida; order Pinales; family Pinaceae; genus Picea; species Picea mariana. The sequence continues at coordinate 34,351 of JASDQU010439284.1, forward strand.
ATACTCTTGGAGAACCCAAGACTCTGAAGAAAACTTTCAATTCTTCCATACCAAGCTCTTAGAGATTATTTCAATACATACAAGGATTTATTGAGTTTATGGACATGGGATTCTTTCACATGAATCATGAAACCCTCAGGCTGCTCGATATAAACCTCTTTATCAGCTTCACCATTAAGAAAGGAAGTCTTAACATCCATTTGGTGAAGTTTCCAATTAAAAATTGAAGCAAGAGAGATGATGATTCTGATAGAGGTATACTTGGATACAAGAGAAAATATCTCATCCTAATAAATTCTTTCTTTCTGAGAGAATCCACAAGACACAAATCTAGCTTTGAATTTTTCAACACTTCCATCTGCTGCATGCTTTATTTTGTAAATCCATTTAGATGTTACTACTGATTTTCCTTGAGGTCTTGGGACCACTTCCCAGACATCGTTCTTCAATATTGACTCGTACTCTTATGTCATGGCATCCTTCCACACTTTATGTTTGGTAGCCTCATCAAAAGTGGAAGGTTTTGAGTCAATCACAAGATTCAACTAAGCTATCAAACCTGAGTATTTATATGGATTTTTTCTTTCTCTGAAAGTACCTTTAGGCGTTGCATGCTTCTCTGCTTCCTTTAAAACTTCATGGAACCAATATGGCTTCCTTTTGATAGGATATTTATCTAGGGGAAACTCAACATAATCCCTTATGGTATCCACTGAAGTCTCTCTGGCCTCCTCCCTCTGCTCATCTGAAAGTGGAGAATCTGAAGGTTCTGGAGATGGAGCTTCTTGCTCCTCTGTATCACATGGAATTTCTTTGGAATGATGAAAGGTATATTCCTCATGGAAGGTCACATCTCTACTAACCTCAATGTAATTTTTCCCTAGTACATAGATTCAATATCATTTTGAGGTCTCACTGTACCCCACAAAAGTGCCTTTCTTTTGAGAGGGCTCTAGCTTAGTCTTTTTTTCTTTTGGTATATGAATGTAGACATGACTACCAAAATTTTTCAAATGGTCAACTGAAGGCTTCTTACTGGTGAAAACTTCTTCTAGAGTTTTATCTTCCAAGGATTTATGAGGACACCTATTCTGAATATAGACTGCAGTGATCACAGCTTCGGCCCAAAGAGACAATGGAATATTTTTATCATACATCATAGCTTTGGCTGCTTCACAAATTGTCCTATTATTTCTTTCTACAACCCCATTTTGCTGGGGATTATAAGGCACAGTAATCTCCCTCTTAATCCCAGAAGCCCGACATAGATCATCATACTTGTGGGAGTCAAACTCTTTTCCATTGCCTGTTCTGAAAACTCAGATATGTGTACTTGTATGATTCTCAACAAGATTCTTAAAATCCTGAAATTTACTGAAATGTTCATATTTAGTTTTCAGAAAATAAATCCAAGTTTTACGAGAACAATCATCAATAAAAATGATATAATAAATAAAACCATTCATGGATGAAGCAGTAATAGGTCCAAAAAGATCAGAATGAGCAAGATCTAAGATACCATTAGTTTTTATATTATTGTGAGGGTGATATTCCTTTGTATTTTTACCAAGAGAACAGCCTCTAAAAATAATTTCATGCTCAAAATAAAAAACCGAAATACTTGTTACCATCTTTTTCAAACCTGGGAGAGAATTATAGTTGATATGTCCAAACCTTTTGTGCCATAGTTCATAGGGGTTGATCATCTCATGAGCTAATGCTTGAATAAATTGACCAGTGACTTTGTAAAGTCCACCTTCTTGAGCTCTGATTTCCATGGGTGAGCTCATACTTTAATTTGAGGGCCACATAAGATCATTTCTTTTGGAGAAGGCTATTGAGTACCCTTTACTTTCTAGAACTACAACTGAGATAAGATTTTTCTTTAATCCAGGAACATAGAGAATTTATTCAATATGAAATACATTACCTGACTGAAGTTGAAAGGATGTTGAACCAATTCCTTTGATGTCATAGGTGCCATCATCACCCAATTATATGTTCATATTGAACTTCTTATCTCTATAGTTCACAAGGTTCTGTTTGAAGCATGCCATTTGCTTGGAGCTTCCATGTCCACTAACCAAATTTCTTCCGATTTGGTGACAGTATCAGAGAGAGATGAAACAAGATAAGTTTCTTTGCATTGTTCTTGTTCTTTAGTAGAAACTCTAGTTCTCCTTCTTTGAGTCTCTTCTTCCTCGGTTGAAATTGAAGCATGGAACCCGCCTTTCCATTTTTTTTGTGAAGGAGAGTTCCTGCAATCTTTTGCATGATGACCTAGCCTTTTAAAGTTAAAGCATCTTACTTTAGACAAATGAGAGTGAGAGTGATTACCTTGGGGTTTCTTACCTTTTCCTTTGTGTTGACGAAACCTCATCAATTTCTTAGCTTTGACTGAAAGAGCATGGTCTTTCACCGTTGAGGGTTCATTTATGCTTTTAATTCTACCCTCTTCTTCCAGGAAATCATGTCATAATATCTCGAAGTTGGGTTGAACTTCTCTTCCATTGACTGATGAGAAAAATGTATCTGATGATCCAGGAAGATCATCTACTGTTGTTTGTACAAGGTCATCATCATCCACTGCAACTCCAGTTACTACAAGATGATCTCTTCTTTGGGAAATTTTGGAAAAGAAAGACAAAGATAGTTTCATCCTTTCCCATATTTAATGTACGTAGTTGTTTCTTCAAGGTCCTCTTCTGAGTTTGGGCCTTATTTTCATATAGATTTTCTAGGGCATCAAAACATTCCTTAGTTGTCCTTATATGATTAATAAGATGCATCATGATGTCTTTAACTGAGTAACAAATGACCCTCTTGGATTTGGCCTGCCTCTTCTTATAGGTTCCTCTTCCTACATTTGAAGTAGGTTCTTCCATCACCCTGGTAACCATCTCATCCATGTCACCTTCTTCTAGGATATTAAAAACCCTATCCTTCCAGGCGTTGAAGTTTGAAGCCCCTTCAAGTCTATCTTGAAGATGAAGCCAAACTGAAAACATGATCTGATATAAAACAAGATTATTGTTTATCTGCAAAAAAAACCCTTAGGTGTGTATATACACAGGATCAAAAGTCTGCCACAATTGATCTCTCTTCACGCCCTAAGCTATGATTCCATGTTAGAATTTTAAGGGAAAAATAGAAACATAAATATCCTTTAAATTTTATTTACTACTGTAGTTTTGGATCAACATTATATTCACAAATTCTGATGAAAACCAATAACAAAAATAATACAATGGATCTAAACATTACCTTAGCAAAAAAAAAGAACATAATTGAACATTAGCTTAGAAAAAATAAAGAACAGATCTAAACATTACCTTAGCAAAAACAAAGAACATATTTACCTGATGAGCTTATTGTTTTCCTCTTTTCTGTATGCTCAGAAAAATATTTAAGGATCATTGATCAAACCCTCAGGGGTAGATCTCATCATGATCTTGTGAATAGTTTTTCCAATAAGAACTTTAGAGAGATATCAGAAAACCAATTAGGATACCAAACATCAAGTACACAGCTGAAACAAAATCCCCACTAACCAATATAGAGGCTGAAAGGAAGACACTAACAACCTTAAACAATTATGTCCAAGAAGAGGGACTACTACAACAAGGGCAAAATTAGGTAGCAGAAAGTAGGGCTACCTCAACAAACCCTAAAGGCTGAAGTTATGTAGCATACACATGTGAAAACCATAGCACATAGATGACACTAGTCAGTAGATAAGGAGGGATATAAAATGACACAACACCAACATATAGGTGGTATCAGAAACAAATAAAGAAAGGGAAAAACACCAACAAGGAGCAACAGAAGAGGATGAGTTTTCCTAAAAGGGAACGCAACCAAACTCAACAAGAAAACAACTCCAAGGAGGGGCCACACCACAAAAATCAGCAAGAGAACATATCTGAGGAGGGTCATACCCACACTCAGCAAGAAAAACTATTCCAAGGAGGGTTGCACCACAAAACCAGCCAAGGAAGGGAGCCACACCTACTATACCAGCCAAGGGAGGGAGCCAAAGAGAGGGTGACACTTTATACCAGCAAGACAAGGCATATTCAAGGAGGACACACCCTTTACTAAACTGAACAAGAAGGAGCCGAAAACATTTCAAACCAAGAGAATTGAAGGAAGAGGAAATGAGTGAGAGAGTGAGGGGAATAGGTCTCCTTTTATAGTTTATCTAGGATATTAGGGTTAAATAAATTAATCATATATTTATGGTTATATTAAACCATAATAAAATAAACAAATTGAATAATTAATATTTTAATAATAAAATATTAATTAGAATAGTCAACAATTCAAGTTGGCTAGCAAAGACCCAAACCACATAAAAAATAAGGAGGACATGGTTCAAACAAGGGAAAGCAACAGTAACAAGACAGATTCAAAGGGGGTCTTCTTTAATGGAAAAAATGTCCACAAAGGTCTCATGATATAAATTATAAGATTTTATTGTCCCAACATAAGAGGAAGGTCAATTATGTGATCATGTCCTTCTTCTTAACTTCTCCTGGGTATCATGGACCATCATCCTGAGAGAGAAGAAGATCACACATCATCTTGACTTGGTACATAACCAAGAAAAATCCTAGTCCCAGACCAGGATACCCAAGAACACTTCTAGGGGCCCTAGATAAAAAATATGGTCTTATCTATCAAGGTACACAACCAAGGATCAATCCAAGAATGAGAATAGATCAATCCAATAGGTTCTTATGATCACAAGACTAGTAGTTGTAGGAGGACCACCAGTCGGAGAGGCTGAGGGAGTACTGCAACTTGTAGAGAGGAACCTGACAACTCTCACTCATGCAGTGTCGATGGTAGAGATAAAAGATCTTCCCTAGGCCATGCAGCCACATGTTGTAGGGGTACCCTGGACTTGGGTTTATTTGTTTCTACGTCTTGTGAAAGTCGTATTTCATTATACTAGGGCCAACAGGCCTAGGACATAGTTAGTACTAGACCACATATGTGTCGAGGGAATCTTTTGTACTTTTTTATATAGTGAGGGCTTGAGCCCAACGATGTATACCTGATCCAGATTTTGGAGTGGCATGAACTAATTAACATAATGAATACAAGAAACATAGAGATATGGAGAACACACAGATATAAAATGAACAATATCTTCTATTAAATAAATGAAATATGTTGAAACTGTAAAACCAAAGAACTAAAACAACTTCCTTGAATGGTGGTAGCTATATCTGAGAAGAGATGTGGTTGCTATGCGCATTCGTCTGAGTGGAATAATTAATATGAGGCTCCAAAGTCATTTTTAACATTATGCATGAATTCCAAAACCCTATACATCCAAAAACCTAACCCTAGGAGGTGAATTGCCAAATGTTATGTGGGCCCCTATGGGTAAGTTGGTACCTCAACTTTTCGAGGTCGTACCTTTTTCATACGACCTCCTTTTTAGGCATGTGATAGCCCATTGGAAAGGTATTTTGGAGAACTACGCATTACATCATCAAAATTTGACTCCATCTACATTTTGACTATGGTGAGAAAAAAAAAAACATTGTTTAGTGCCCCAAAACGGCCCTATAAGTACAAAAAGTTGTGTTGACATGAAAACATACAAAATAAGCCAATTGGAGTAGGTGGGAGGCCAATGGTATCCACCTGGAAGATGTGTAGGGATTCAAATAGCCCCAGAAGTGTAGAAACCACAATTACAAAGAAGTATAGAAGAATTTGTTAAACTAAAAATTGTCCCAGGGAGCTAGTTGGAATAGGTGGGTGGCCACCAATATCCACCTGGATCAGTCCTCCCACCTTAGGAAGAAATGGTATCCATTGCTTTGATTTACCCCATCAAGTGAGGAAAATTATGTTGGATTTGGCCCTGGATGAGCCACTTGCCTTGGTGTAGGAGTTGTCTCACCTTGACAACCTGATAAAGCTTGATCCTTTGTGGGAGAGTACCCTTGACCTATGTGTCCTTTATCTGATTAGTGGATTCTTGTTCCATCCAGTCAGGGTTGAGCTATGAGCTATGCGGGTGTCAGGTATTCTGCGATCTTGTAGGTGTCCAATAATGGTGGAATATATGGCCGAAGGAGGTCCACATTGAACACGGGGTGAAAGCCAAGAAAGGGTTGAGTGCTGAGTTCAAAATAATTGCTACCCACAACATTGTTGATAGTGTAAGGCCCATAGCGAAGTGGGAAGAGCTTCCGATGGGGCCCTGTAGGACACACTTTTTTCAAAATGTAACCAGACCTTGTCTCCCACCTAAAAATGGTGCAATACCCTGTGTTGATCATGGAATTGCTTGTACTTAGCATTGTCTTTCTGGAAAAATCGCATGGACATGTTGGCGAATGTGTTGAATTTGCTCAATGAATCTAGTGTATTTGTCGGTATCAGAATGAACATGGGAAGAATCTGTCTATGTGGTTGTAAGAGTTAGTGAAACATCAATGGGACCCAAGGGTTGGAATCCCAACCCCACCTAAAATGGGCTATGGTTGTTGGAGCTATGGAGAGCCTTTTTGTAACTTTGTTGAACATAGGGGAGAATCTCATCCCAAGTACGTGGATTCTTAGAGTTGTACAAGCACATGATGTCCACAATCATTCGATTTACGACCTCTGTTTGGCCATTGGTTTTGGGGTGGAAAGCAATGGATTTAGTGATATTGGTGTCCAATAGTGACCAAAGACTCGACCAAAATGTGTCGAGGAACCTGCTGTCCCGGTCGGAGATGACGGTCTGTGGTATCCCAAATTGGACCCACACCCATTCAAAGAAGAGCTTGGCAGTATCTCCCACTATGATTTTCTTCTTGCAGGCTCTGATTATGGCCATATTCAAAAACTGATCAACCACCACAGATATACAATCATTGCCTTTATTGGTGGATGGAAGGCCAGAAATGTAATCCATTGATATGGATTTCCAAGGCTTCTCGGGAGTAGGAAGAGGGGTGTGTAAGCCTTGATTCTTGATGGTTGGCTTGGAAATGGTACAAACAGTGCAAAATATGATATACTTGTTCACGTCCTATCGAATTTTTGGCCAATAAAAATGTTTCTGTAGAACGACCACAGTTTTCTCCATGCCAAAATGTCCTGCCATCCGACTATAATGGGTTTCCCAAATCAACTTTGCACACTCACCTGTAGGAATAGAAAGATGACCCAGATGACATAAAAATCCATCCTAAATGTGAAAATCAGAGACATTCGTGCCCATACCCAAGAGCTAATAGGTGGTGGCAAAGTCTGGATCTTGCTGATAAAGTTGGGGCCACTCAGATGCCTCATCTCTATAGGAATGGAGCATAGTGGTGAGTGCAACCACGGGAGGTCGAATGAGGCAGTTGGAAACATGATTTGTGCTCCATGTCTTATACTTGATTTTGATATGGAACTGTTGCAGGTAGGTGGACCACTTTTTATGGAATTCATTTTGCAACTTCCCCTCTGTCTGTATGAACTACATAGGCTTGTGATCAATGTGGATGATTGTCTCCTTTCCCATAATATATTTCTGGAAAGTATCTGAGAGTGTATCACTATGGTATGCGACCAGATGATCATTCTGAGTGAGAAATACACCTACAACATATTCAGATGCATCAGTCTCAATCTCAAACCACTATTGAAGATTGTAAAAAAAGAGTACTGGAGATGAGCACAGGTGATACTTTAGATCATCAAATGCTCATTGTTATGCCTTCCCCCATTTGAAATGTTCCCTGCCACCGACCTTGGTGACTTGTATGAGGGCACATGCAATATGGGAGAACCCCAACATGAACCGTCAATAGAATTTGGCCAGGCCCAAGAATCTTTGAAGTTCAGTGAGTGTGGTCAGGGCTAGCTAGTCACAAATGACTTGGATCTTAGCTAGATCAACAATTACCCCATGCTGATCAAAAATGTGTCCCAAGTATTGGACCCTATTCATGCCAAAGGAGAATTTTTCCAAGTTGGCATATAGCTTGTGCTACCTCAGAGTGCTCAAAACTTGTTGAATATGCTGCATGTGCTCCTCCCAAGTTCTGCTAAAGATGAGGATGTCATCCAAATATACCACCACAAAATATTTGGTGAAGGGTATCAGTACATCATCCATCAACCTCATGAAAGTGGTTGGTGCATTTGTTAAGCCAAAGGGCATGACCAACCATTCAAAGAGACCTTCCTTAGATTTGAAAGTTGTCTTCCATACATTAGTTGGTTCGATGGGAACCTGGTGGTATTCAGACTTTAAGTCAATCTTGTTGAAGAACTTTTCCTCCTTCAGTTGGTCAAGAAGGTCATCAATTTTGGGAATTGGGTACCAGTTACTGACTGTGATTTTTTTCAATGCTATGTAATCAATTCAGAGTCACCATATCCCATCCTTCTTCTTCACCAGTACAATCGGGATTCCATAAGGGGAGGATCTGGGTCTGATGTGCCCTTTTTGAAGAACATCTTGGATCTGATGCTTGATTTTTTCATTTTCCATTAGCGAGTGAGGATAGAATATTCCATTAGGAAAAGGTGCACTGCGGGTTAGACAAATTGGATGCTTGACTTGGCAATGCGTCGATACACCAGTGGGTGAGGAGAAGATGTCTTTTTACTCTTCCACGATCCCGTCCACTTTCTTCTGTTGCAAAGAAAGGATCTCTGTAGATGCCACAGATGTGGCAACATCCTTCTACTTACTATGATCACATATCACAAAGAATACGAACTTCTCGGTCCGTGAAATGACCTTACTACATTTCTTAGCATAGATTAAAGAAATATTGGTAGGCGGTGCTACTTCTGGTATATTGTACAATTGTCTACCCAAAGTAATAATAACACTATGGGTTATACACTCATACAAAACATGATACTTCCACAAATATGGTTTTCCTAAAAGAACATCACAAACTTCAAGGGGAGCAATATCACACAATACCTCATCTTTTAAAGGCTTGATGCTATAGGGAAGAAAATGTTGTTGGCTAACACGAATATTTCTTCCTTGGTGAAGCCAACCGATGGTGTAGAGTTGCAGGTGACGTGTCGTCAGCAGGTCTAGCCACTTGACAACCTTTGTTGACATAAGGTTCTTCTGACTGTCGCTATCGACAATGAAATGAAGTGAAGATCCCTTTACCCACATATATGAGTAAAAGAGGCGTTCCCATTCCTCTGGTTCTTCTGGTTTGCTTGGTTGGAATTTGGTGGTAGTGACAGTGGCACTGGGTTCAACATCGATCCATATTTATCGATGTGACAGTGGCACGAAAAAAAATAAATGAAGAGAAGAACGCTCTCATACCACTGATCCATATTTAAGAGTGGAATGAATTGATTAATAAAATGAATACAAGAAAGACAGAGATATGGAGAACACACAGATATCCAGTGAACAATATCTTTTATTCATGAAATGAAATAGGCTGAAACTGTAAAACTGCAGAACTAAAACAACTTGCTTGAATGGTGGTAGCTATCTCTAAGAAGAGTTGTGGCTACTAAGCACATCCGTCTGAGAAGAATAATCACAATGAGGCCCCAAAGAAATTTTTAACATTACACATGAATTCCAAAACCATAGACATCCAAACGCCTAACCCTAGGAGGTGAAACGCTAAAAGTTATGTGGGCCCCTATGGGTAAGATGGTGCCTCAACTTCCTGGGGTTGTAACGTTTGCATACGAACTCCATTTTAGGCATGTGATAGCCCATTGTAAAGGTATTTTCGAGAAATATGCATCACATCATCAAACTCTGACTCCATCTACATTTTGAATGTGGCGATCCAAGAAAAAAAATTGTTTAGGGCTTCAAAAGGACCTGGAAGTATAGAAAAATGTGCGGACCTTAAACCATACAAAATAAGTCAATTGGACTAGGTAGGAGGCCACCAATATCCACCTGGAAGATGTGTAGGGATTCATACAGCCCCAAAAGTGTAGAACCCACAATTACAAAGAAGTACATAAGAACATGTTGAACTAAAAAGTGTCTCGAGGAGCCAGTTGGAATAGGTGGGTGGCCACCAATATCCACCTGGATCAATACTAGATCTATTTGAGGATTTATGGACCACTTTTGTTCTTATGCAATTTTTTTTAGACACATTATTATTATTATTATTATTATTATTATTATTATTATATATCTTTTATTTATGCATGAACATTTTGTACAAATGTATTTATATGTGCATGTATGTGTGTGCTTTTACTTTTATGTGTGAGCAATATCCCAATCTAATACTTGATTAGCCAATGTACAGGTTAGTTGATTATATCTCCTAGGAACATGAATATAAGTAATACAATCAAAATAAATTTCTAAGAGACGTACCCTAAGGAATCATCGGTGAAGGGTGGGATCATAAACATGGTAAACTCCATTTAAATGAGACACAACCGACTGAGAATCTAGATAAACCCGAAGGTGATAAATACCATGTGACAAGGCATCACACAGTAATTCTATAATGACATTGTACTAGACAACATCATTGGTTGTTTTTCCCATAAAAATACCTCCAGAAGAAAACAGTTGACCAAAAGGTGTAAAGATCATCCAAGTTGTGGAAGAAATCCTCTGAATGTGTTGGCTAGCACCATTTGCAAACCTAACATAGACCTCAGATTCACTTGACATATGCCACAATGAAAAAAAACACAGTAAACTACATGTCCATAAAACAATAATACACTATTGTATAAGTAAAAATATACATTATATACAAGAATTCATGCTCAGGAAACCAATTTAAGCATAATAATTCTTAAGGTAGAGCCCATTTCTAGGCTCCAATAAAGTGTTACCCTCAAAATCAACCAGTTGATAGGCACCCATTTCTAAACGATTCTTCACAATGAATGTTTCGAACCACATGGGTTTGAACTTGCCTACCCTCAAAGGATCTTTATCATGGTCATAGACCAGGAAAATATCACCTTGGGAGAAAATACGAGGGTGGATGGACCAATCATATTGACACTTGACACATTGTTTGTGAGCCTCGTTGGCCAAGGATACATCTCGATGCTGCTATTCAAGTTGCTCGAGATATAAAATACACTCTTCAAGTGGTGTAGTATCGGGCAATAGTTCCACTGCCAACTTAAGAGAAGGGATTTGACATTCTATATGCAAGACTGCCTCCAGCTCGTAAATGAGTTGGAAAGGAGAGAAATTGATAGTAGTATTAACTGAGGTTCAGTAAGCCCAAAGTGTCGAGTACAACATTAAATGCCAATTTGTCTTGGATGAATTGATTGTTCGCTGAATAATAGTCTCGAGAGACTTATTAATAGCCTCCACTTGACCATTTTCCTGTGGGTAGTAAAGTGACAAATTTTCTAGCTTAATCCCTAGTTTTGAGGTTAACTTGGGCATCATATTGTTCTGGAAGTGACTTCCATGATCTGTGACAATCTCCTTCGTGATACCGAACCTGGATACAATCTGGTTAAAAATGAAAAGAGTATCCATTTCCCCGTCATTGTTGAATGTCGACATAACTTTGACCCACTTAGTAAAGTAGTCTACTGCTACAGTGATATAGTGATTCCCCCTAGATGAAACTAGGTGGCATGTAGTGAAATAAATCCCCCACTTAGTGAAGGGACCAATATAAATAAATGGGAACATGAGAGCTGGGTGTGCCCACATATTCTAAGAGAAGATCTAGCACGGGTGACACTTCTTTACCACCTCTACACAATCTTTGATCAACAAGGGCCAAAAGTATCCAACGCGAAGAATATTTTGGGTGTTTCCAACCTAGATAGGTGACCACCACATGCTCCTGTGTGACAGTCATTTAACACAAGTTCTGCCTCTTCGTGAGTAATACATCGACGAATAATGAAATCCACTCCTCGACGATATAAAGTATTATTGAGGATAAGATAGTTCTACACTTGATGGTGTATTCATCGATGCTTATCATGAGAAGTATAAGATGGGAACTTGAAAGTTTGAATATACACAAGTATATCCCTATACCAAGGCTCCAAAGATGCAATAAGGAAGAGATCCCCATTAATCAGTAACTCTTCGGAAAAATTATTACCATTGTGGACCGGAAGTTTCAAAATTAATTCAGCAAAGACCAAAGACTTTTTAGACTTCTCTGAAACAAAATCTAAGTCAAATTATTGTAGGATGACTATCCATCAGCTTATTTTCCCATCAATGAATCGTCATGTTAACACATATTGAAAGGGGTTCACGACAACAACGACGATGCTCTTGTGAAGTAAGATGTAATGATAGAACTGTTGGACAACATGAACAAGTACCAAAGCAAGTTTCTCAACATGTGTGTAGTTGAGTTATGGTCCTACCAAGCCTCAACTAAGATAGTATATGACATGTTTTTCGAGTGCGACATCCTCTTGGACCAAGACTATGCCAATAGTAGACTTTGTAGCAACCATATACAACAAGAAATTCTTGCAATAATCCAGAGGAATGAGTAGAGGGGAAGACGTTAGAGCATGTTTCAATGCTTCGAAAGAGCATTGATATTCTTCATCCCAACATAATGGTACCCCTTTTTTAGGAGACACATAAACCCTTTAGTAATCTCAACATAGTTGAAAAAAAAATGCCGAAGAAAGTTGGCTTGTCCTTGTAGAATTTGAAGATGGGGGATTGTGCATGGGGGAGGAAATTTAAATATTGCATCAAACTTCAGAGGATCGACCGTGATCCCTTTAGTTGACATGATAAAACCTAACAAGTGTCCCGATGTCACGCAAAAACTACACTTATTTGGATTCAAGTGAATCTGATAGTAGCGACACCTCTCAAAGATAAGTCATAAATGGGAGGGATGATCATATCTCTTACGAGAACGTGATGCCATATCATCAAGATATGCCTCAAATATGTGTTTGAGGTCATGGAAAGAAAACAACATGGACCATTGAAAAGTGGCTCAAGTATTCTTAAGGCCATAAGGCATTTTTTTGTACACGAATGTACCCCAAGGAAAAATAAATGTCATTTTATGTTGGTCCTTGGGTTTGATCTGAATCTGGTTGTACCCAAAAAAACCATCCATAAAATAAAAGACCTCACAACTCGCATATTCATCGATAATTTGGTCTATGAATGGGGTTGGAAAATTATCTTTCAGGTACTCTTTGTTCACGTCATGAAATTACATACACACAGATCATACATTTCTTTTTAATTGATAGGAACAGGGTTCAACACCCATTCCATCAATTTCACAAGATATATGAAACCAACCTTGATGAGTTTCTCTACCTCAGCCTTGATCACCGCTACCTTGCAAGGATTGACTGGGTGAAGCTTTTTTCGGATAGGCTTAACATCAGGGTAAGTTGTGATCTTGTGTTTAACGATACATAGGTCAATTCCTGGCATCTCCTCATAAGACTAGGCAAAGACGTCGTGAAACTCTTTGAATAATTCAGTGTATATTTGAATCTCCTCGAGGGAACAATATGCTCCGATGAAGACATTTTCTATGGAATTAGGGGTTCTAGAGATGTCGATAGGAATTGTTTCAGCTATACTTTCCATGTTTCCCTCGGCATATATTCTGTGCATGGCCAGAGGGTTAACGGGACAAGGGGAATCTCTATTCATGGTCGTAATGAACTCTCCTACCTTTATTCTCTTCAACTCAGGTAAGAAATAATATTTGTGATGAATTTCATCCCAAGGTCTCTCTAGCCCAATCATTGCCTCCAGGATCGCCTCATCAAAGGGAAAGACTAAGTCCAAAGGGTCGTAAGAAGCGAGAGGTTCTTGAGCCCAAATAGGCTTGAGAATGAGATATAGCTCCTATGGGGGAGCCAGATTAGGTTTGGACAAGGCTTGCTGGAAATTCCTTTACATAACGTCAACAATGGATAAGGGAATTTCCATCCTAGGGTTCCCTATCCCTTCCATCGAAGTCGATGGGGAAGGTAGAATCCACGGGTCGTTAAAGTAACTCGTTCTAAAATATGTGACTTTAAAGATCACAACCTTTAGCTGGTTGGGAACAGTCGAAATAAACTTGAAATAATTAATAGGTGGCGGATAATCAAAAGTCCCCATTAAAGTTGGAAACAATCTAGAACCTAAGTTGAAGGTACATGGTTGCGGGTTGTCCATCATCGGGACCGTGGATGCCCCTGATGAAGGGTCAGGATGGGAGAAGGATAATTGATCAATAGTTATGATCCGACCTTCATGAGGAAAACATTAGACCCAAAATATGGTGGATACAACCAATGTCATGGTGTAGGTCCAACTCTTCCCTAACAAAATATTGTAGTCGAGAGGCGCATCGACTACTTCTACTTCAACACACACAATTTTTCCCTCCAACTGCATGGGGAAGGAAGGAATTATGCCATTTGGTATAAAATATCGATCGTCAAATGTGGTTAGCAACGTGGGTGATAGAGACAACTTAGGTTGGCCAATGGCCTTCTAGCATGCCAACAACATCACGCACGTCCAGGCACCCTCATCAACCATCGTACGGAAAATGTTCCATGTCAATGATTTGTGGAATACACCACTACTATATGAAAAGTGACGTGGTGAGGAAGAAAAGGTTTATAATTTGTAGCATCAAAAACAACCATTCCTGAGTTAGTAGTCTAAACCACTCCCAAGGTAGAAAACAATGCTTTCCTCTATGAGGGGCAACTCTGGAGAACTTCCAGAGAAAACATTGCACAAGGATTTTGTGTCAGATCCTCCACAACAGAGTAATTCTGAGCATCCATTGCATTTGGGTTGTGAGAATCCTTTTTAAACACACCCCTAGGGATGCGAGTCATGTTTTCTCCCACAGTATTCTCAATTTGAAGTGGAGACAATGGGTTGGATGCTTCTTTTCCCTTCTCAATAGATTCTGGTATTCCGTAATTATGACCCATGGTTTGTATATTATCTTTGAGTTTGATCATATAAATGTTTACATCTTTGTTTTTAGCATTAAGCGTGGGGGTTCCCTGATTACCCCTAGGTGTGTTGGTGGATGAGGAAGCTTGAGTCAAATATTTCCCTTGTGGAAAAGGGTTCGTTAGCACAACGAGCTATTGTTGTGACAATAACTTTTGGGCTTCCTCAAGACGAGGGCATTAGTGAGTCAAGTGGTCATCCGTGCAAATCTTACATAGAAAATTCACCTTTCTCTTTTCATTTTTCCCTCACCAACATTATTCACAAACTTCTTGTCCTCGTTACCCTTAATTTTTTTAGATTTCCTCTTTACCTCGGTTTGTTGGTTAACCTTGGGATTTGTCGATTGCACACTGTGTACATATGACGTTTAGGTTACGGAGGAAACTAAACTAGGAGTTTGTTTGGCCACAATCTGTTGAGTCAATAACTGTTGTAATTTATCAGTCAACTAATCTATGGACTTGTTTTGTGCTGAGCCTCCTATGCCATCGACGTGATCCCCAAACTTTTGTTTGGTCTTGTCGAAATTTGATCGTGGTGCATCGGGAAGGATCTCATATAGCATACCAGATTGAGAGTAAATAAACTCTAGTTGTTGGGCTCTCATAATAGCCTCTTCAAAAAAAAACCCCAGACATCACGAAATATTTGGATACGCAAGGAACCAAAGTATTTAGGAACCACTCGAGTAGAAATGTGAAAGGGACCTTAACTTTGATCAAACTCTTTCATCATTGCCATTATCGAATGTGATCTGAGATATGATTGGATTCTTTTTCTCAAAGTTGGCTAGCAACTCAGTGTCAGCATTGTATCTTATTGGTAACTGGAAATGGTTTAAGAATACCATAGCTAGGTATTTAAAGTAATCATACTTTGATTTGTAAATCTTGATATACCATTTCACAACACACCCTATAAGAGCGCATTGAAACAAATGCATCTGAATGGAATCATCCTTTAACGATTTGGATGAGCACTATAAATGAAATGTGGTAACATGATCACCTGGATCTTCACCAGGATTACCTTCTAACTTAGGGATGTCCAAGGGAAAATTATTTGGCATGGGGGGCCAACATGGATCATGACATATCAGGTCGTTCAACAGTCTCAACAAGTCTGGAAAATGCAAATTTTCCAGGAAAGGTAGTATCATTTGTGAAGGATTCAAATGAAAAGAGGGGCCTAGATTTTGGCTGGCACTGTCAAGCTGTTATATTAAAGATTTTTTAATTACCTGAAAACACTGAATTGTCAAACCAGGGTAAGTGAACTTAGAGTTGCTACACTATATGTGCTGGTAAGATTCTAATTCCTATCTAAAGGTTATTCTGAGAAGAAAACACAAACTTACTCTTAGAAACTGAACCCTAATGATTATCTTGAAACTAATCATCTCTT
>JASDQU010439284.1:50739-61177 GCA_032191745.1 Picea mariana
TTGGGGAAATCGGTCCTACAAAATCAAGTGCCCATTTATCAAATGGTTCAATCACAACCTGCCATCGTAAGGGAATCTCGTCTGCTACGGTAGGTCTTCCCATCCTCTGACAACTATCGCAGCTTCTCACATATTTTGTTGCATCCTTAAACAGTGTCGGCCAATAGTATCTTGATTGTAAGACTTTATATGTCGTTCTCTTATCAGAGAAATGTCCTCCACATGGCCCATCATGACAGGCCTGAAGGATATTGATAATGTCGTCTTCCCGAACACATCTCCTAATGATCATATCAGGACTTGTATAGAAAAGATCACTTCCTACCCAAGAGTAATAAGAACTTTGCTGGACAATTCTTTTCTTTTGTGGTGGTGACAAATGAGCTGGCAGTCTTCCTGTAGCTAATTAATTTGTTGTATCTGCAAACCAAGGGGTCTTAACAGCTACTGCAAACAGATGTTCATCAGGGAAATTATCATTCACTGGAATGTCAGTACTATCTTGAGGAATACGAGAAAGAAAATCCACAACTACATTTTCTTTTCCTGGCCGATCAACTATAGTGATGTTAAATTCTTGAAGTAGCAAAAGCCATCGTGTGATTCTTCCAGTAGTAACTAGTTTTTTCATCAAAAATATGATAGCAGAATGGTCTGTATGTACAAAGACCTCATATCCAGTGATGTAATGACGAAATTTGTTAATGGCATGAACTACTGCCAAAAATTCCTTCTCTGTTACAGTGTAGTTCAATTCAGGGGGATTAAGGTTTTTGCTAGTGAAGTAAATTGAATAGTTTTATTGGTTTTCTTTTTGCCCAAACATTCCACCTAAAGCAGTGTCTGAGGCATCAGTTGAAATATGGAAAGGAAGAGACCAATTTGGTCCTCTTAGAATAGGTGCCATGGACAATTTTGCTTTCAAATTCTCAAAATCATTCTGACAATTGTTATCCCAATAAAATTCTACATCTTTTGCTAACAGTTTAAACATGGGGCTGGCTATCTTTGTAAAGTTTTCAATAAATCGACGATAATATCCAGCATGTCCCAAAAAACTTCGCACATATTTTTGGGTTTTCGGAGAGGAAAGTTTAACTATCACTTCAATTTTAGCTAGATCAACTTTAATTCCTTCTGCAAATAAATGATGACCCAACACTATTCCCTCAGTTAATAGAATTTTACATTTTTCGTGACTAAGGGATAAATTTGATTCCTAACAGCGAATCAATACTTTCTCAAGATTTCTTAAGGCTTCTTCGAAAGTGTTACCATAAACAGTAAAATCGTCCATGTATACTTCCACACAATCATGAATTAAGTCAACAAAGATCTCAATGATTGTTCTCTAAAATGTAGCAGGAGCATTGCATAGTCCAAAAGGTAGCACTTTATAAGCATAAGTGCCCCAAGGACACGTAAATGTTGTTTTTGTCCTGGTCTTCAGGAGCAATTTGAATCTGATTGTATCCACTATATCCATCGAGAAAGGAAAAGTATATTTTTCCAGCCAAGGTATCCAAAACCTGATCTATAAAGGGCAAGGGAAAGTAGTCCTTTAGGGTTGCCTTTTTCAACTCCCTAAAGTCTACACACATTCTCCATTTCCCTGTCATTTTCTTAGGTACCACAACAAGAGGTGAAACCCATTTGCTGTCAGAAATTGGATAAATGAATCCAACGTTTAATAATTTCTGTAACTCTTCTTTCACAAAATCTTTTAGGATTGGATTCATACGCCTTTGTGGTTGTATTACTAGGGTTATCCCTGGTTGGATATATATGTGGTGAATGCAGGTGTCAGGATGCACTCCTCTCATATCAGTGTACTCCCATGCAAATGCCCCTGACTGTTCTTTCAAAAGATTTGTTAACTGTTTCTGTTGGCTGAGACTTAATTCAGAGTTGATGTATAGACATTTGCCTGGGCTAAGTTCTAATGGAATGGTATATGACCCCAGATGCTCATCAATGGTGAAAACCATAGATGGTGAAAACGAGGAAAATAACTCACTTCGTTCTTGAAATTCCTCTCTGAAAATTTGATTGTATTGAAAATATGTTTGTGGGAACTCAACATTTTCTGTCACAAAAAGAAATTGGCTTAAAATATCATCCTCTGTAGGTTCTTGTAGTGCGTGAAATTCATCAACAGAGAATAAAGATTCTCCTTCATCATTCTCGTGATAGGGACATTTTAGCCACCATAATTCTTCTGTAACCGGTTGAGCAGGTGGAAAAAGAGTAAGTTTCTGTGAAGAAATGCCATTTGAGATGAACATATCCCCACCACGACATCTTATGAAAGCATTGGTCATGGCCAACCAAGGTCTCCCTAGAATGATTGGATGGCCTTTCGTGGGGTCCTTTGGATGAATAATCATGAAGTCAGCAGGATATTCCCACGAAGCTAATGTAACAAGAATGTCATCGAGGACCCCAACAGGTTTTACAGTTGTTCTGTCAGCAAGTTCAAGAACTATAGGGGTAGGGTGAAGGAATTGACTTAGTTGCAATAGTTCAACTGTACTGATAGTCATTATATTAATGGATGAACTTAGATCGACTAAAGTATTACCAATAGAAACATTGTTGATAGTAACTGAAACTATTGGGTTCCCTAGGTTGGCATACTTCACAATT
Organism: Picea mariana; assembly: GCA_032191745.1. Taxonomy (NCBI): domain Eukaryota; kingdom Viridiplantae; phylum Streptophyta; class Pinopsida; order Pinales; family Pinaceae; genus Picea; species Picea mariana. Next base: position 53,386 of record JASDQU010439284.1, read on the forward strand.
TTAGGCGCTTCAGAAATACAATTCGATGACTGGCCTACTAGGTGTATCGTGGGTGGATCTTTCTGTTTCCGACCTAGTTTCTTAATGTAGAGTTCTTTGATGGTTTTGGCGTAGATGGGAACATATCTGATTGCTTGTAACAATGGAATCTTAACATAGACATTTCTTAGTTCATTCATGATGTCAAACTCAAATTGAACAATTGGTTTTTCAATTAGCCACCTTTCAGGAAAAGGAGGTGTTTGGGGAACCTGAGTTTGTATGTTACACTGTGATTCAGATACTTTATGCTTTGGAATGATAACATCTTTCAAAGATGCCCCATTTGATAAATCATCTATAGGTTCTTCTTCATGTTCTTGGATAATTACCTTTGGTGTTGTTCTTGTCATAGGCTGAGTTTTATTTAAATTTTTTCCAGATCTCAGCTGTATTTCTTGTATGGAAATGGGGTTTATGGTGTAAGCTGGGTAATTTTGAAAATTATCACTATGGAGTGGCATAGGTGGTCTGTTGTTAGGATTTGGAATGGGTTGAGCAGGTAATATGGTGGGGCGAGGTGGATTCTGAGGCTGTTGAGGAGCTTGTTGAACTGATGGTAAAGGAGGTGGAGTAAAACCAGGAAATAGTTGATGTATGTTTGGAGGATATTGAGTACATGGATTCTGGGGAATTGGTACTTCATGCTACTGTTGGTTATTTCCAAAATTATGTTCTCTCCATCCCTGGTACCAAGGTTGAGCAGGGACATTTTGCGGAGGCCAATTTGGCCAGTTCCATGGATGTTGTTGTTGTTGTTGAGAGAAGGGTGGATAGTAGCCGGAAGGTTGTGGGGCTGGTTCTTGATACATATTTGAGTTCCTAGGTTTCCAAGGCCTCTTAGGTGTAGATGGAGTCCCTGGAGCTTCCCCTCCCTTGAATATAGCTTGCAATCCTAGTAAGGATGGACAATCTTCTGTTTTATGATTTTCGGTACATATTGCACATACAGAAACATTGTCCAAAGGACATTCTCATAAAGGATGCCTTTTTCTGCATTTTGGGCAGAATATGCTTAATACAGGGTTTTCCTCTTCCTGCTTTCTCTTAATCTTCAGAGTGTCTAATTGAGAGCCAATTGTTCCTAAAATGTCTGTTTTAAAATTTTCCAAAAGGTTTCCCAATTTAATTCTAGTAACTCCACTAGATGTGGGTACTTTGGTGTTTTTGTTGACAGGTTCTCTCACACTTTTTGTAGTTTCCCCCCCTACTTCTCGAGTAAGTTCTACATAGTTCACTGATTGCTTCAAAGTCTTTTTGATAAATGTCTCCTAAAGCCATTAAATTGAGAGTGTCAATGTATTCATTTGAAACCCCTTTTAAGAAAAGAGTCTTGATTGCTTCATCTTGGAGATCATTATATTTGGATTTTTGAAGAGTATATGTAAATCTTTCTAAGAAATCTTCAAGGTTGTCTTCATCTTGTTGTTGCATTTTAAAAATATCATTTCGAGAATCCTTAGGTCTACAATAGTCCTGGTACTTCTTTAAAAATTTTGCCTTCATATCTTCCCAAGATCTAATGTTGTATTCTCCTAAACTCATGAACAAATGTAATGCAGAATCTTTTAGGGTAGCAGGAAACAACTTCAGCTTATGTGCATCCTAGAGATAGTTATAACTCCTGCACAAGATGTCAAACTCAAAAATAAAGACATCTGGTTCTTCACTACTTTTCCCATAAAAGGTTGGTAGTGCCGAAGGTGGGATATTTTTCATATTGACATTCTGAACCAAATCCAAAATAGGAAACCCAAAGGTGGTTTATGGTCTTAGCTTAGTCTCTACTTGTTCTTCTTCTTCATTTTCAACCTGAATTTCTCCTCCTTCTCTTCTATCCAATTCTCTCCCTCTTTCTGTCATGTTAAAAGGATTACCAAAAATTGTATATGCAATATGATCTTTCTTTGGTGAGGGTGTGAAATCCCACCTCTCTGGATTATTTTTGATAGAATTGCTATCTCCTATTGGTTCTTTTGAGGATCCTATTACCTTTGATTCAAAAGTTGCAGTTGTTATTTGTGAAACTATAGTGTCAGGGTTCCTGAGAATAGCTTGCACTTCTTCTGGATTAACTGTATCAACCAAGTTTGGATCACCAGGAATTTGAATTTGTTGGTATGTGGTGTTTCTAGGTTCAATGTTTTGCTCTATGGTTTCCTCAGCCAGAGTTCCAGTCTCAGTTTCTATTTATTTTTGGGTGGAGGTTTCTTCTTTTTGTTGTTTTGTGTTTCCCCTAAATCTACCTCTATGATCTCTATTTCTCATGAAAACATACTAGATGAAAGAAAAACTAAGATTGAGTTTCAGAGGAATCTGTGATAACAGATATGTCGGTTCTCACCCTTCATTTCACATCTCCTCTTTCATAAACCTGCTAACATACCACACCAAACCAAATACATTTTAAGAAAATAACCAAAACAATTATCTAACTTACCTTCTAAACAACTCCCCAGCAATGGTGCCAAAAATGTCAGGTTGTTATATTAAAGATTTTTTAATTACCTGAAAACACTGAATTCTCAAACCAAGGTAAGTGAACTTAGAGCTACTACACTATATGTGTTGGTAAGATTCTAATTCCTATCTAAAGGTTATTCTGAGAAGAAAACACAAACTTACTCTTAGAAACTAAACCCTAATGATTATCTTAAAACTAAACATCTCTTGTCTAATTCATCAAATGGAAACAATTCTGAGTTTAAGTACAGGTACTTCTATTTCTAATCTGATATAATCTCCCAAGACTATCTACCATTAGCTTAAACATCTAATCATCATCATATCTATATAAACCATAAAAGAGAGATCATTTTAAAAACCTTTTAATCTAAGCATAAAAAACAGTTCTAAATCTAACACAGGTGAAACAAATAAATGTCCTATTTTACCCTACAGGTACTGGAAGCTTCCTTTAATCCGACTATAAGCTAGCTATCCTAACAGAACAGAGTAAATCTAAACTCAAATTCTCTTTAAATCATGATCAAACTGAAAACTAAGAACAGAGAAAATCTAGGTAAATCACTTGGTTTATTCTTCAAATTCTACAGGGATAAATAACGCATTCAACATTAATCAATCTATGAGATAATATCAAACTGAAAATGATCTAACCGAAAAATGGCTAAGCAAGAATTTAACAGAGTAATTCCAAGCTCAAAAACTAACTTACATGCAGATTCTAAAACTAAAAATAAACTAACTCTATTGTGGAAAAGAGACAGCGAATTGAACATGTTGGCGGGCCCAACCAAGAGGTGCAATCGCCCTAAAACGAAACCAGAGCTACTCAGATTATTCCATGCAAAAATTGTTTCATACTTCACGCTCCATAATTCATGAAACAAACTCAAATCATTTTAACAGCAAATAACATAACGCATAGAAAATTGTATTATCAGAAATCGTATCGCATAGCATATTGTAACCAACGTTTCTTGAGAGCGATCCCAGTTTATATAGATCCTCCCCAAAAATAGTTTTAAACATAGGTGCATTAATCTAAACGGATCTTNGGTGAAACAAATAAATGTCCTATTTTACCCTACAGGTACTGGAAGCTTCCTTTAATCCGACTATAAGCTAGCTATCCTAACAGAACAGAGTAAATCTAAACTCGAATTCTCTTTAAATCATGATCAAACTGAAAACTAAGAACAGAGCAAATCTAGGTAAAGCACTTGGTTTATTCTTCAAATTCTACAGGGATAAATAACGCATTCAACATTTATCAATCTATGAGATAATATCAAACTAAAAATGATCTAACCGAAAAATGGCTAAGAAAGAATTTAACAAAGTAATTCCAAGCTCAAAAACTAACTTACGTGTAGATTCTAAAACTAAAAATAAACTAACTCTATCGTGGAAAAGAGACAGTGAATTGAACCTGTTGGTGGGCCCAACCAAGAGGTGCAATCGCCCTAAAATGAAACCAAAGCTACTCAGATTATTCCATGCAAAAATTGTTTCATACTTCACGCTCCATAATTCATGAAACAAACTCAAATCATTTTAACAACAAATAACATAACACATAGCAAATTGTATTATCAGAAATAGTATCACATCACATATTGTAACCAACATTTCTTGAGAGTGATCCCAGTTTATATAGATCCTCCCCAAAAATAGTTTTAAACATAGGTGCATTAATCTAAACGGATCTTAGATCCAAAAATGACTCATAGTCAGTTAAAACGAACTTCACAGCTTCATGACACGCAGTGTCAAGAAGCGTGGATCATAAAGCATTCTAATAAAACAGTTCTATAATCTCGCCCTGAGTCAACATATTGAGTTATGACTCAATCAATTATATGAATCAGACTGTCAATCCACTCTAGCCATGTCGTGCAAGTCTTTGGCATCTTCTTTGGTATCTCCACTAAGTGCGAGCTGGTACCTAGTACTGATAAGTATTGTTTCAAAGGAACAAGTACCTAACTCATGTCACGTTAGTATCAACATTAGTTTAAAATATCAAAATACATTAAAAATAACTTGAATCATAGGAATACCTTGAATAGCCCCATTTAGTTGTAAAAATATGTCAAATGTGTCATGGTAAGGCCAGAAGGAAATGATACTAAATATGAAAATGGGGGTATATTTGACATGATATAGGCAAAAATATAGTCAAAACTGGAGACTAACATTCCCCCAAGATGAAGTCTTTGCCTGTCCTCAAACAACAAAAAGTAAAAAACTGAGATTCATCAGAGTGTTGCAGCAGCTGCAACCAACAATTGCAATTTCTCATGTTTCTTCATGCTTCTGATTTCCTTCTTAAGAACTTGATTAATGATGATGTGTTTCCTGGCAATCTTCTGCAGTCTCCTATTGTTCTGAAAAAGACCTTTATTTTTTCGTTTTAATCATTCAATCTTTGACGAGAAATGAGCTTGCCTGAGTTTCATAAGTTCGTTTTATGTTTTGATGTGCCGATCCAGTATGGTGTATTCATGTAACTTCTCTTTTAACCTGTGATTCCTGCTTTCTAATCTAGCTACCATTGGTCTCAAGGATCTACTGGAAGAGATTTCACAGTAAGATTCAAATGTTTTATCATGTCCTTGTTGTGTTTGAGGGTTGGATGCGTGAGTGAACTCATCTGGTCTTTGATCATGGGTGTCGACTGGACTAGGTTCAGGAGTAAACTCGTCATATATTTGAACAGGGTTGTCGACTGGACTGGGTTCAGGAGTAAACTCCTTATACACCTGAATAGGGGTATCCACTGGCATTTGAATTGGCTTGTCCTGATCAATTTATTGGGGTGCATTAGCTTGCCGATTGACTTTACGGACTTTTCGAATCAATTGGGAGAGAGTCCATGTCATCTCAAAAGACTTTGAAGCCTCCTCATGATCATCCATACTTTTTAATCTTTCCTGTGGTGGGTAACTAGACACAGAGTTATCCATATCTAACAATGTGCGTGTGCATTTTCGTTTGGGATTTCTCCTAGGTTTGTCAATTAAATCTTCAAGTTGTTCCACATCAATAATATTTGTAGCAGTTGGAGGAGAAATCAGAATTTCAACATTCGCCTCTGTAGGAACAATGCTTTCCACTCTTTCATGGTTAGTTTCCATACCATCAGAACCATGGACATCAAACGAATGTTTTGTACCAGGATTATCATCACTGGCCTCAATTGTGAAGTCTAGTGTATTCTTAGGGTCATCACAGATTTTGGTCAAGGTTTTAACACCCTTTTTCTTAGAGTTCGACTTCTTCTGTGGAGGAGCGGACTTAATATTTTTATCTCTAGATTTGTCATAAGCTAGGGTTCTTACAATGAACATATCCCAAGATTCTTGTTTGTGGGATAAAGCAGACTTAACCAAAATTTTGACAAGACCAAAATGAAACAAGCTACCTCTAAAATATTTGGCTTTGTGGACTTATTCTGCCATTTTCTTAAAGCTCTTCAGCAGAAAATAGGGGATGTTCATCAAATGGTTACCTTTGAAATGTAGCAAGAGTTGAGCATGACATGGAAACACGATCGTGTACCGTCCTTCGCAAGTGAGGTAGAGTTGGAGTATGGATAGAAACTGAGCCCATTTTGGTTCTAACCACGACCTGGATGTGCCCTCTGACCATTGTAATTTATGATACTGTGGTTGCAGGAGCTGCGTGCAGAGCTTCTTGTCGACGGGCTAGCCCTTCATCCATTTCTGACCAGTGCTTGGTAATTGAATTGCTTCAGAAATGATTTTTTCTGTGACTTCAAACTCTAGCTCACCCAATTTAGCTAGTCCACCATGAAAACGCAGAGCGAACTAAAGTGTAACTGAATCATCATACCCATCAAATTTCTTGAAGAACGACTCCCATCCATCTTTCTGAAAAATGTGTTTGGTGGCTTCATACTCAGGAAGAGCCTCCAAATCTACATAAGTCTTAGGTTCATGATGATTCACCACCATAATTTCACTCAGTATCACAGGAAAATTCCACAGGTGAGCAGCGGAATTAGATTAGGGCAACAAAGGAATAGAGTATGATGTGTGAAATAGCCGTGAGAGGAATTATAGAAGAACATTTGAAATGTTGTGAGGATCGATAGCATGTAAGGAAATGATGATGGTCATACATGTTTGCAAAATATTATTACATATGAATCGTGTCGAATTCATCCAAGATAATGCAATGCATTTCCCATGATATGAAATGTCAAGAAGGATTGGTTTATTAGGTACAAAGTATAGGGATAATGAAATGTTATGGAGTATCGGGGCATTCCTAGTTCAAATTATTAATAAGTAATTTAATACATTAAACCAACATGAAACTAAGCGTACCTGAATTATATTACTTACTCCCTTGTTATGCATTTATTACTATAGAGATCTTTGAAGTCAAGTCTGAATCTGGAGAGTGCTAAAATTGTAATTTGTATTTGTATTTTTGATAACCACTGTAGCTGATGGATTCTATCCAGCACTGACTGGTACTGATGAAATAACCTAAAATCTGCAGAGAAACTTGAACCAATAATAACTTGCTGAGAAAAAGACTTCATGTTTATGAAAGAAAATTATCTGATGGCTATCCCTGAACCTATCTTTTGTTCATTCTTGAAAGGGATCAATTAAAATTATGTCTTCAATAGCTTCAAAGCTTTAACCCATGGTACAATTCTTATTTGTGTGAATAAATGTTCTGGAGTCGAACACAAAAAGAAATCATTGGATTACCGGCCATTAATGAATGTCGTTAACCAATGCAAGATGACCCACCGATGATGTCAATGGACCTCAAGGTACCTATAGTACATCTTAACAGGTACGAATAAAGGTCTTGGTGTCGAGTCACCTATAGGATCTATCAACCAAAATACATTGATGTATTCCCATGGTTGTTAGCAAGGAAATCTGCCATTGAGGCATGCAGATTCCAGGGTACTAAGTAGTCTCTAATCTCTACTCCAGATAAGGTGTTGGTGTTGATGGAGTGAGGCTTGTTGGAAGGTGGACCTTAACGTATTCCACATCATCCAACGTGAGTGCAGATAGAAATCTTGCAAAGAATAATTTTTGGAACAGTAATCACTTACTTGTGGATTTTGTGAGCCTAAGTTAGTATATGCTCAATGCTTTCTCATGTTTTGAGAGTCTGATAAAATGATAAAAGAAAACTCTAGGGGGGTTTCTTTCCCATCATAATTCATCAGGCCTGGTAAAGAATAATCCTATCCCTGATAAATTCCCCTTTCATACTTTAATGAACAATTCAA
>JASDQU010439284.1:78584-91289 GCA_032191745.1 Picea mariana
CATATATGTGGAAGCGCCACGCTATTTATGAGTCTCGACCCCGCAGTGTCATTGTTTCTCTAGGGGGTCATCTCTATAGAATACCAAAGGTAGTTACAACTACTGTTCCACCTAATAAGTGATGCAAGGTAGTATCTCATACTGTAAAATATAGCTTCTTCACAATCTGTTCAAAAGGGCAACAGAAGGACACTGCAACCACTACAGCTTCGCCCCAAGCACCTTCTATCCAATAGAAGCAGGTCAACAAGGTTGCAGCAAAGAGCAAAGATTCCTTCTATGCACCATCCTCTCATGTAGCCCGTCTTGTTGAAAAACCTCAGCCTCAATAGGTTCGTGAAAAACTTCCACAAACTGAGCAGCGCGACGTCTCCAACAAGGCAAGCAACTCACCAAGATGCAGATTCAACAAATGCTTTTCCCTCTCCCCTAGGAACTCAACGCAATGGATACGATTTCTTCCTAAGGAGGCAATATTGATCCAGGTGGATATCGGTGGCCACCCACCTTTTCCAACTGGCTCAAAATAGTTTTCTGGCAAATTTGGCAATTTACTATTTTTAGTAGTTTTTAACTTCCCGGGCCATTTTGAGGGCCCAAATGAAGGTTTTTTGAGATCGAGGTTCTCAATGATAATCAAAGGAATGATTGAGCCCCCCAAATTAATCTCCTCAATGATACCTTTCCAACGAGCTATCATACGCCTAAAACAAAGATCGTATGCAAAAGTTATGGCCCGGGAAGTTGATGTACTAACTTACCCAAACAGAGCCCACATGACTTTTGGCACTTCATCTCCTAGGGTTAGGTTTTTGTATGTCTAGGAATTTTGGCATTCCTGTTTATTGTAAAAAGGCCTCTAGATCCTCATTGTAATCATCTTCTGGCGAATGTGAGTAGCCATCACATCTCTTCTCAGAGATAAGTTGCCACCATTCTATTGAGTCTTTCACTCTGTATTTTACAGTCTTTGTACATTTATTTCATTAATAGAAATCGTGTATTACTATATATCTGTGTTTATGGTTGCATCTCTGATATATTTCTGTTATATTATTGAATATCTACGATATCTCTGTGCATTTCTTTATTATATCTCCGATCTCATTTCGTGCTGAAAATAATCCGAATCACACTGACCCCCACCACATAGGATATATATTTCTTGACTGGCCTCTCGAGGAGAGGGGAACCAGTCAATATGAGGAAATTCTCCCCTGGACCTTTCAACATCAAGGATTGTATCCGTATGTACTTTTAGGCCAAAACTAAGAAGGTAGGTTCTCAGGTGCCTATTCACAAGATCACCAATCTATCTTTGAGCGTGATCTTACTATTGATCGGGTGGATTACTGGATCTGCAACCCCACATCAGGCCTCTTGGGAATACATGCACTATGCCATTCAGTGTCTAGAGGCACACATTGTTTACTAGAGTATGACCATGCTGATGTGCATGAAGAGACAACTGACATAGTGTCGACAGTGTACCAACAAGAACTTCGAGTTCGGTATGATTTTGTGTTCCTTTTTCCTCGAGAGGGTGCCCATTCTTATCCTTAGAGAGATGGTATGGGGGCATGTGGCCTCTTTCCCAACAGTATGTAGGTGGGCAGCTTTGCTGCCACGATAGGGTGGAGAGAGGACCATAGAGGCCTTCGAAGAAATTTTTTTTGACTGGTGGGCACGATAGATTCTGTTGATCGAGGATTACCCTTATGCCAAGATTATATTCACTAGAGAACCTAACATGCCAATGCCTCCTAGCGAGGAGCAAGGCGAGATAGGTAACATACTTTTAAAGTTATTTAATTTTTAATTGTTTTTATATATATCATTTTTATGTGTGTATAGAGTATTGACTCGTGTATCTTCTATGTACAGATGTGGGACCTTTGCGACGAGCAGACTTCACTAGGACTCGGCGATGTTCTCAACCAGAGGTAGGACCAGTAGTAGCCGGAGGACCAACAGTTGCAGGGGGACCCCCTGTCGGAGAGGCTGAGAGAGTTTTGAGATGAGTGGAGCGTAACCTCACTATGATCACTCGTACCGTACCTATCGCTGAGATCGAGGATATCCCACCTTCTATGCAGCCTCATGTAGTAGGGGTGCCTCAGACATGGGTCCAACTATTCCGACGTTTGGACAATGTCGTTGTACATTATGGCAGGGCCAATAGGCCTTGTCTTAGAGAGTATAGACCTTTGATGTGCCGAAGGAACTTTTTGTATATGTATTTTTTGAGGGCATAAGCCCAACGATGTATACTGAACACTTTTGAGGTGTTTGCACCCACCTATGTACTCATGACACTTTTTGATATATATATATATATATATATATATATATAATGACATTTTTTACAAATGTATGTACATGTGTATGTGTGTGCTTCTCTTTTTATATGTATGCAACATGCCAATCTAAAATTTGATTATCTAGAGTATCTGTCATATGATTAAGTCTCCTAGGAACATGGATATACGTAATGTAATCAAAATTATGTTCTAAGAGATGTACCCTAAGGAATCATTGGTGCAGAGTGGGATCATAAACACGGTAAACCCCATTTAACTGGGACACAACCAACTCAGCATCTAGGTAGACCCAAAGGTGATAAATTCCATGTGACAAAGCGTCACAAAGAAATTCTATCACTGCATTGTATTCAACAACAATGTTTGTAGCGTTGCCTAGACAAAGACCTCCGGAAGATAGAAACTGGTCTCCAGGTGTGAAAATCACCCAAGATGTGGAAGCAAGCCTCTGAGTGTGTCAGCTAGCACTATTTGTGAACCCAAAATACACCTCTGATTCACTTGACATCTGCCACAGTGAAAAAAAAGACAAATAATTACACGTCCACAAAAAAAAGACAAAAAATGTATAAGAAGCTATACATATGTACAAGAAGTCACCCAGGTGACCAACCTAAGAGTAATACTTCTTGAGGTAGAGCCCATTTCTAGGCTCTGCCAAGACAATTCCTTAAAAATCAACTGGACGGTAAGCACCATTCTTCAAGACCTATTTCACAATGAACGGTCTGAACCACATGGATTTGAACTTGCCTGCCCCCAAGGGATATTTGTCTTGATCATAGACTAGGACAATATCACCTTCGGAGAAAATATGAGGATGAATAGACCAATCATAATAACACTTGACTCATTTCTTATGAGCCTCATTGGTTGAGGCTGCATCATGACACTGCTCATCGAGCCTCTCGCGATATAGTAGGCGTTCCTCAAGCGGTGAAGTGTCCGGCAGTAATTCCACTGCCAAATTTAAATAAATAATCTGACGCTCAATAGGTAAGACTGCTTCCATCCCGTATACGAGTTGAAAAGGAGAAAAACCAGTGGCAATATTCACAGACGTTCAGTAGGCCCACAACATTGAGTACAACATCAAATGGAAATTCGACTTGGCAGAATTGATCGTCCACTAAAGAATAGTCTTGAGAGACTTATTCACATCTTCAACCTGACCATTCACTTGCAGGTAATAAGGTGACAAATGTTCTTTCCTGAACCCAAGCTTTGAAGTTAACTCAGTCATCATTTTATTTTGAAAGTGACTACCATGGTCAGTGACAATCTCTTTTGGGATGTAGAACCTTGATACTATCTGATTAAATATGAAGAGAGTCATGGTTTCTCCATCATTACTAAACATTGGCATAGCTTCGACCCACTTTTTGAAGTAGTTTATTGCTACGATGATGTAACGATGCCCCTTGGCTGAGGTGGGGTGACATGTAATGAAATCAATCCCCCACTTGGTGAAAGGACCAACAAAAATGATAGGAAACATGGGAGCAATATGTGCCTGCATCTTTCGACAGAATATCTGGCATGCATGGCACTTCTTGACTGCCTCAACACAATCCTTGATTAACGAGGGCCAAAAGTAACCTGCACATAGAATCTTTTGGGTTGTTTCCAACCTAGAAAAATGACCGACACATGCTCTAGTGTGACAGTCGTTCAAAACAATCTTTGCTTCATCATGGATAAGGCATCGATGAAGAATTCAATCCACGCCTCGATGATTCAAAGTGTCTTTGAGTATAAGATAGTTTCATTCTTGATGTCGAATGCATTGATGCTCATCACGGGAAGCAGAAGTGGGGCACTTCAAAGTCTAGAGATAGACTAGTATATCTCCATACCAGGGGTCTGAAGATGCAATTAGAAAAATATCTCCCTTGGTAGGTGATTCTTCGGGCGTGATATCACTAGAATCGACCGGAAGAATCACCTACCAAGGGAGATATTTTTCTAATTGCATCTTCAGACCCCTGGTATGGAGATATNCCTATAAGATGACTATCCATCTACTAATATTTCTGCCAATGACCCATCATGTTAACACATATTAGAAAGGGTTCATGACTGCAATGACAATGGTCTTGCGAAGAAAAATGTAGTGATGAAACTGTTGGACAGCATGAACTGTTGCCAAAGAAAGCTTCTCAGCGTGATAATAGTTGAGTTCTGACCCAACCATGCCTCGGCTAAGGTAATATATAACGTTCTCTTCGAGCAGATCATCTTCTTGAACCAAGACCATGCTGATGGTCAACTCTGTAGCAACCAAATACAACAAGAAATCTCTGTTATAATCGGGATGACAGAGCAAAGGGGCATATGTCAGGGCACATTTAAACACTTCAAAGGAGCACTGAGCAGCTTCATCCCAATAGAATGGGACCCTCTTTTTCAAGAGACGCATAAACCCTTTAGTGATCTTGGCGTAGTTCACGATAAAACGCCGAAGAAAATTTGATTTCCCCTGTAAGATTTTAAGCTTGGGTATCGTGCACGGGGGAGGAAATTGAACTATCACCTCAACCTTGAGAGGATTGACCATGATCCATGTTGTTGATACAAAAAAACCTAAAAGAAAACCTGACGTCATGCAGAAACTACACTTGTTAGGATTCAAGAAAATATGATAATAGCAACATCATTCAAAGATTAGTTGAAGATGAGCGGGATGATCAGATGTCTTGTGAGAGCGTGATGCTAGATCATCAAGATACGCCTTGACTATGTGTCTAAGGTCATGAAAATAAAACGGCATGGCCACTGAAATGTGGCTCCAACATTATTCACACCAAAAGGCATCTTACAATACACGAATGTGCCCCAAGGACAAATAAAATTTGTTTTATGTTGTTCCTCGGGTTTGATTTGAATCTGATTGTATCCCAAGAAACCATTCATGAATGAAAAGACCTCACAGCCTCTGCACTCATCGACAACCCAATCGATGAACCAGGTGGGAAATTTTCCTTTCAGACAGGCCTTATTCAAATCATAGAAGTCCATGCATACGTGAATCATGCCCCATTTCTTGTTAACTGGAACTGAGTTTGACACCCATTCTGTCAACTGTACAGGGTAGATAAAACCGTCTTTGAGCATTTTTTCTACTTCTTCTTTAATTGTTGCCTCTTTTCAAGGATTTACTAGATGAAGCTTATGTTGGACCGGTTTGGCATCAAGATAAGTTGTAATTTCATGCTCAACAATTCGTGGGTCAATGCCTAGCATTTCCTTGTAATACTAGGAAAAACGTCGTAGAATTCTTTGAATAACTCGGGGTAAGTTCAAATCTCTTTAAGGGAGTAGTTTTCTCCAATGAAAACGTTCTCCACAACGCTAGGGGTTTTGGAGATATCAATTGGAATCATTGTAGAAATACTTACTATGTTACCCTCGACATAAACTATGTGCATAGCTATAGGATTGATAGGACAAGAATAATCTCCATTCATGTTCGAAACAAATTCTCCCACCTATATTCTCCTTAACTCAGGAAGGAAGTAATATCTATGATGTAGATCATCCCAAGGTCTATCAGGACTAGTCATTGCCTCGAGAATTGCCTCATTAGAGGGAAAGACTGAGTCTAAAGGATCCTGAGTGGAAAGAGAACTTTGAGCCCAAACAAGCTTGAGAACTATATCTAAATCCCAGAGGGGAGTTGGATCGGGGTTGGACAAAGTGTGATGGACAAAAAGGATAATTTTAGGGGAGAAATTTCTCTCATGGGTGAAATTAAGGGGCCTCCAAATTTTTATTGGGTGAATCTTTTGTATTAGAGTGATTTTTTAAAACTTACATCAATAGTCCCTAATTTACTTTAAAAGAAAATTCGTAATGAGGGTTATCCCATAGAGAAATATGAGAGAGAGAGAAAAAAAAATTTCTCTCCTGAAATTTGGAGCAACAAGCTTCCAATCGCCCCATTTCTAAAAATCTGGGAATTTTTGTTACATCTTCACCCTCCATTTCTAGAAATCTAGAAATTTCTGGTACATCTTCACCCTCACATTTGGTAAAATTAGGTTTTGTGGACCTGTGGTTTAATTTTCCACAATTGTGCGGTATGGGCATGCGTAGTTACAATCTTCCCTTTGCTTGATTTACAAAGAAGAAGGGGATTTTTGGGAGAAATTTATCCCTCCCATCTAGTATAAATCGTATGGGATCTACCCATATGTGTATTGGGTTAAAATCCAAGCATTATGATTCATGTTTGGTACTATATAACCATAGGTTTGTCCAGTTCTTGAATCTTGAGCATTGTAGAGGTTCTTGAGATTGTACTTGTAGAATCGATTAGTGCCCAGTGAAGCGAGGCATGAGGCTCTGGTGGCGAACACTTACTAGGGTTTTTGTTCCTCTTTATAGGTATTTACCTTCATCTCAGTGTATTTCCTCATAGCAAATAATTATGATAGCAATGATTGTTCTAATTTTTCTTGTATTTTCTCTTCCCGTGTCTTATCTTGATTGTTGTTGCTCATTTATGTTGTTTTTCCTTCCAAAATATATACAAAATATATAATATCAGAAGTTCGATGGTTATTTTTTTTATTTCCCTAATCTACCTATGAAGTTGGTTCAATTTATGTTGTTGGAGGGATTGAGATTTTTCATTCTTGAATTCATTCTTTCATTCTTGACAACTACTATGTGGTTTTCCATCGATCCAATGCCCCTACTCTTGCTGAGATTTTGTTCATAAATATAACTCTCTACTTTCGACAATACCTTAACTCCATTGATAGTCCAAGTCGACTTATGGATCCTTCTAAATTTAAAATTAGGGTCTTTGTAATACTTCCTTAAGATTTAAGTTCTTAAGTGCTTAACATTACCTTTGACTTCAATGTACAAGTCATTGATCATAGAATAGATCAATGATCTCATTAATCATTCTTCATTCTGAAATATCATTAATAATTTCATTGAAACAGGTTTGAATAAAAAATTCCATTCCTGGTTAAAAACTCATTCCAGACTTAAACAATTCACAAGTTATAAAATAAATTCTATTCCATGCAAAATCACCTTTAGAGGATTCAACCCTCACACAATAACACAATATTTTTATAAACTTGCCTTTAAAACTTACGTCAATGATAAAACTTTCATATAGCCTTTCTTGACATGATCCATTACCTTCGATCTCTTTAACTTCCAGACCTTGACTGGTCTTTTCACACACATAATAACTTTCTAGGTCTCCAATTCGAACCAACCCTATCCAATCCAACCTATCTAACTAGTCTCCTAGTCCCCCCTTATGCATTCAAAGCATCGCCTATTTATAATGAAAGGATTATGTTATATTTTTAATTCATATCCTAATAAATTCCTCAACAAACTCCTAAGATCTCTCAGATCCATAATATCATGGAGAGATCCTTAAAATCCCTCATTACACCTAATCATTGGTTCAAGATCTCTCTTGTTCTTCATACAATTCCATTTAAATTTCCTAAACTTAATTACAATCTATGATAATAAAAGAAATTAAATTAAGGGAACTCACTCCCTTTAGTAAAGTTTATAAAGACCTCTCAGGCCTCTTCCCAAATAAATTTATGATGAGATTGCTCCTGCATCAGACTCCCAAGGAATAAAATGTTGCATGATCTCCTTATCATGATTTTATTTTGAACTCATCCTGGATTCCATATTCTATGCTTCCAATTTCCACTTGCTTTGCCATTTTGTTGCTGCTCTGTTGTTGTCTGCAACCCTCCAAGATCCCAACTCTTGCCTTGTTTTCCTGCAATCATCTTGCTCTATATTTCATCATGAATCATCTTCCCACTATTGTTGTTGTTCCTTCTCATCCATTTGGAAGTCTTCATCAATTGCTCCCAGAACTCATATAGTCCAATATTCAACCTTCTCTTTGATCGACATGCATTATGACTGTACTCTGGCTTCTACAAAAGTTTATCAAAATTTTGGATAATGGCTGACAATCCTTTCTCTCTGTCCCATTTTCTATTTCCAATCTTCAGATGATATTTTCCTTTAAGTAAAAACACATGCACTAAACAATGCATACTTCCAATCTACATCTTCATTTCATAAGACATGTCAATCAAATTTTGCTCCTCGTAATCTCCATTAACAATTATGTTTTGTGCTTCTTTCAACCATATCATATGTTTCCTGCCAGATGTCTCCTTTAACTCATCTTGTGTATTAATAAACAATTCATTTGCAAAAGTTATAACATATAACTCTTCTGCTCCTGCTTTTGTCCATAGATCCTCTTCTTTCAATGAGATTCCCTCATCTTTAAATCCATTTGATTGGTTGCTTGGTATAAAAACATAAAACCATTCCTTAGTATGTTTCCTTTCAACTATACATATTTTCCCTTGTATCTATGTATTCTGCCAACTGATCCTTGCATTCAGATAATATTCATATTCATCATCAACATTTACTCCTTTCCAAGCAATTCTTTGATCTTTACCTCCTCTTGAATCTACACTAGTACATATGACCAAATTTGCCATGGTTTTTCGTTGCTATTTCCACACTTATCCGTTGCAATTTCCATGAAAGCCAAGACTATTTTTCGTCGCTATATCCACAAACCAGGTGTTCGTGGAAACAGTGACGAAATTAGCTCTCCACGTGTCATCAACATCAAGATAGGTTAACCTTATACATCATTGCAATTACGACGAACAACTGTGGCAATGTAAAAAAAATTGTGGAAAGTTGCGATGCAAAAGCGTTGCAATAGCGACGAAAATTTATGCCAAGGCAAAACTTACGATGCAAATGCTATATGTGCGACACAAAACCATGGAAAATTGCAATGAACTTTCGCCACTATTTCCACGGTTGTTCCAAAATAAAAATTGGCTTCCGACGAACTATCGTCGATATTGTGATGCGTCCTTTAAGTTTAAAAAAAAAAAATACACGAGATATGGTAATTCCATATTACATTGTAATATGGTAATTCCATATTACAATGTAATATGGCATTACCATATTACATTGTAATATGGTAATTCCATATTACAATGTAATATGGCATTACCATATTACATTGTAATATGGTAATTCCATATTACAATGTAATATTGCATTACCATATTACAATGAAATATGGGATTACCAGATTACATTGTAATATGGTAATGCCATATTACAATGTAATATGGTAATGCCATATTTCATTGTAATATGGTAATGCCATATTACAATGTCTCTACTTTCTCAACAAGATGCAAGAAGTTCTTTTTAAAAACAACTTAGGATAGCGATTTGTCCTTAGTGGGATGGTGACCTTGGCATTCAACAAGATATGAAGTGATTCATTGATGACAAGTGTAGCAGGTGTGCAGGTCCACTAGTGTATGGATATTATCTACTAAGTGGCAGACTTGAACTTCCTCTTCCAGAATAGATGGCTCATATAGCTTGAGGTGATTGATATATATGATATTATGGATGTCTAGCAAGGAAGGGAAATAGTAATGAAAACCATTGCCATTAATATATTGAAGAACAATATAGGGACAATAGAAAATAGGCTTGAGTTTTTTTATAATTCTACCCCTTAAAACATTGTTTGTCCATATACAACCAAAGTTTGTCACTGATTTGAAACTAGACAAAGCATTGATGGTGATCCTAGAGGGATTTATAATGAGCTAGGGATGATTGAAGGGCATGAGTAACCAAAGAATGAATGGTAGATAATTTATGAACATATTAGATTCTATACATTTTACCTCGCCTTATAGGAAATTCTATCCATAAGATGCGAATAATAGCAAGATGAAAAGAATGTGCAATGCAAGAAATTATATAGGGGTAATATGAGGGTCTTTGCAATGTACACGAGATACGTTGTTTTTGTGAGGGAATCCTCCATCAACTAGGCCTATATATCCCATGACGTACATGTGAAGACCCCTATGCCTTGAGAATTAGTGTAAGGTAAAACTTTAAGGTGTGCCATGTGGATTAGTGTAATGTTAGGAAAGTAGAAGACAAATGAGAAAGAAATATTGGTAGACAAACATTGCATGTTAAACACACAAATTTGACATGGGGGAACAAGCGAATTTAATCACTTCATAAGAATGATAGAAACTGAACTATGAAATGTAAATAATGAAATAAAAAGAAATAATCCTAACTATCATGTAAATGATGCAATGGCTAAATTAGGAGATTAGAGATGAGCAATTTCTAATTACTATATTAATGGAACAATAACTATAACATGTAAGTAAACCATGAGTGAGTCTAACAATAATAATATCTCAACTATAAAATCATTTATAAGATTAAGAGTGACAAGGAGATACTTCCACTTACTTATACGTGAGGTAGGATGGTGTAGGAACATGTTTATCTAGATACCTACATCACAGAGGTTGGCATATTACCACAAGTGAGGTAGGATTAGCAACATGATCTCTTATGGAAAGTATGGAGGATAGATGAAAAGGTAAAGATGGGAGGTTGTGGTGTTAGGGTAGTTCTAACAAAGGCAAGAGAAAGAAGTTGATGACACTAGCATGACATTGGAAAAAGGCGTGAGTTGACATAAACCAACTAAGAGTGAACATGAGCGAAAGAGGAAACACACTCTAATATAGGGTTATCACAAGAATAAATGTAACATATGAAAACTTGGAGTTAAAGTGAGCGTAACAAGTGACATTCATTGTTCTAGGATTTCTGTAGTCATTAAGGAACCATACACTAGTCAAGGACATAGCATGAGTCCCATGTGACATACGATAATTTGGAGAGTGTGAGCATAATAGGCATCATAAACTAGTAATATAGAGTCATCAAAAGCACAAAAACAACACATTATAGCCTAGATTTAGTGCAAGAATGAGAGGTGGCATACATCAATGGGGCATTTTATTCAAGTGTAGGAGGCGACATGCATCAACCTAAGTTCAATGCAAGCGTAGAGGTGAAAAATACCAGTGGTACCAGTGGAGGAGAGAGGATCAAAGGAAGATATGATGTCACCATTGGGAGGGGATCCATAGTTGCAAGCTATGGAATGTGACCATTAAGGGGGACATCTTGGAAAACTGACCAAAGAAGTGATAGTTGATCCTAACTAGGTAGAGGTTATCTCAAGTAGGGTCTTTCTTAAGATAATGGCCTATAAGAGACCCAATATTATGACCAAATAAAAATGGAGAAAAAAGGGTGTAAGGAAGAAGAGGTAAGGAGGAGAGGCAATACTTTCCCCAAGAATTTGAAGGACTAGGAAAAGAGGAAGAGTATGTAGGAGAGCATGGGACACTAGGAGAGGAAGAAGACAAGGGGAGAACTAGGTAACATTGGGTGCTACCAGGTAAGAAGTGGCTAGAGTTGATAATGGGAAGTCTAAGCTAGCCCTAAAAAACTCCCAATAGGAACAAGGCTTCATTCAACTTGATAAAAGTGTGTTAAGACATGGGACCTTTTTAATGTTAGCAAATGTTGATTTTGACAATTAATAGAAAGATAAGGAAAAAAGAAGGCATATAAGAACAAGGGGCTACCTCATTGTTGTAGCCAGCAAGAGGACAAGGGAATGCAATTATGGAACTAGGTATAATAGATCATATATGTATTTTGTTAATTCATGTGCGGTAGAAAAAAAAAATATTGAGTTAAAAATCATTGGGGAGGTTTTGGATTTAGAATGAGAATAGCAGAGTGAGAGTGCACCCATGTGAAAGGATGAGAATGTATTATTTAGAGAGTTTGGAAGAGGGATAGTGCAACCATATGATATGAGATGGATTTATGTGATGTAAAATTGAGAGAGAAAGGTATTTATGTATTATGCTTTGTTGGGTCTTAACATTATAAGTAAGAGGTATTGCAAGAGGTGATTTCATAGTTTTTGTCATCTTTATAGAGTTGATAAGTATTGCAATGAGCATATTATAAAGAATTTCATTGTTTTTGATTGGGTAGAAGGATGAGAAGGTATCATTTGGAATGTGTGGAAGAGAGAAAGCGAAACCATATGAAATGGTTGGATGTGAGTTACAACTAAGAGAGAAAGATGTTTATGAAGGATGTCTTTGTCACATGATTACATGGAAAGGGTATTGCAATAAATATGAGTTCATAGGTTTTTTTATCTTTAAAGAGTTGATAGGTATTTCAATGGACATATTATAAACAATTTCATTGTTGTTCATATGGACATTATCTTGAAAACTCCCTATGACAAGGGTGACTTCACAATGTTTATTAATGAGAAGATGAGTTCCTTCATATTGCACAAAGCCCCAATGATAAGGAGAGGGGTGAGGAGTGATGGAAAATGAGATTATTTTGGTTACAATTGTCAAGGATTATAGTGGCAAGTTGGTCTTTGATCTAACAATTA
>JASDQU010439284.1:92142-110086 GCA_032191745.1 Picea mariana
CTTCATCTTCTATAGGAATATGTTCATGACTCTCTTCATGAGCCATACTTGGTGAATGCCTCCTTGAAACTTGCGGTGATGATATAATCTTCCTTCTTGAAGGATGAGAACTTGGCTCTACAAGTTGACCTTCTCCTCTTGTGAGTTTCAACCTTGTGAGCATCAGAAAACAAAATACTTGCAAATAATCAAGTCTTCAAAAACCTATGCTTTGATACCAACTTGATCTAAAAATGAAGAAGACTTGTATTCTTGAAAATATTTGCAAGATTTATTTCATGTGTTAAAATGAAAATGGATCAACTTTGCAACACAAATTTTATATAAATTACTCATTCAAGATGCATGTAAACAACAGCAATAAACAGTGAACAGAAAACACATAACACAGCAAATGATAAAGGAGTTCACCCCTCTCTTGGGCTACATCTCCTGGTCCAGCTTCCAATTGGATCTTTTGTATTATTTTTTTAAAGTGCTCAAAAATGTGTTTTACAATGCTCAAAATGCCAAATATATGGCTCCAATGGCTCCAGAACGTCCAAAAACCCCTAGTTGGTCTTTTTCGACACCTCTTTTGGCCAAAAATTGAAGAATATAGGCTTCCTGGAAGTTCCCCTTCAAACTTGTTGTCTCTGGATTGCCAAAATGCACCCTTGTTGCCTCAAACTATCCCCCACGCGCATTTATGAGGAAAAACCCAGCACCGAGTGCAGCCACACAACCGGTGCAAACTGTAGGACAGTTACGCGCTGGCCCTTAACCGTCTAAGGCCGAGGGCATATGAAGCGCCATACGACCGCGCGCTAATATATAAAGGGCCAAAGTTTAAAACGGTTAGAAAAGGCGCACCCGTGGTCACATCGTATATCCATACGACCAGGGATCATATGAAAAGGCTATATAATAAATGGTTGGAGGGCGCACATATGGTAATGGTGGTTACATTGTATACACACAAGACCGGGGGCCGAGGCTAAGCCCTGGCCCGATCCATGCCCCAACATACAATATATTTCAATTTAAATATAATGTTTTCCATATATATATCAAGGCACATACGGTGGCGCGCCGGTTGGGCAGCCCTTCCCGAGTCTCTTACCCTACCCAGAGGTTGCAGGGCCGAGTCCTGTCGATTACACAAATTTTAAACCAATATATAGGTGACACATGGCAGCCATTGATTGGGCCACGTGTCGCCATTCCATTCATTGCAAACAAGCCATGTCATATGCCAACTATCCACACAACTGCCTGCCACGTGTCGTATGGCCCTATCACGTGTCATACGGTCTACCACGTCAGCATCCATACAGACTGTACGAATTGTACAGTTAGCATCCCTTTTTTTTGCATGTTTGTCATTTTGAATAGAACACGATATATCTCTCTCTCGATGTCCATTTGAACCCAAATGAATTGCGTTGGGTTCGTGACGACGAGGCCTACGCTCCTGTTCAATTTGAAGCAATTCCAAGCACTTTGAATTTTGAGCAAAATTTGATCCCCTAGATCACCCCTCCATCCCATTATCTCTCCTATCTTTCTCTCCTACATCTAACAGCTCTTTCTCTCTTTCATTTTTAGTCTCACTCTCACTATATCCCCCTCCCCCTTTCTCCTATACTCTCCCCACATTTCTCTCTTTGTATCTCTCTAGCTCCCCTTCCCTCTATCTTCTCCCTTCCCCTAACACTCAATCTCACACTCTCTCCTTGTTGTTAGTCTCACTCTTTCTCTCTCTCTCTCTCTCTCTCTCTCTCTCTCATCCTCCTCTTTGCCCCTAGTTCTACCTACCTCTCTCTCTTTCCATCTAATGGCGAGGCATGTTTCACAACAAATAAAGGATACATGTGCAACAAATGAATGTAGCCTTTATTGTAAGGTGAGTGTTAAGTTTTTGTTCTTCTTCCAATGGAATCTTACTTATACGAGTAATTATATGAACATGACTACTATTCCAGAGTATGTACTTAAGTCTAGGAAGTATAGAGTCTAGACATCCAGAAAAGGGTAAAAGATAAGGGAAGGAGAAAACAACTGGAAGATGAACTATAGTTGATTTCTAAGTTGTCTGTGTCTAACTTCCACTTGTTCTTGTGTGGTTATGTCTCGTTCAATGGCTACCCACGAATGTTCTAGTTTGACCTGGGTGGTTGTAGTTCTTAAGATAGTGTCAAATAGGTTTAAGGCGATGTTGGTTTGGTCTGAGAGGTCGGGTTCTATGTGAGGTTTCCTTGCAACAGGGACAGTCATTTAAGGAACAAAGATTTAAGAGGCTGTTTTTTTTTTTTTTGAGTTGCTGATTCAAATTTTTTATTTATACAAGAGAAAAAGAAATCCCGTGAGACAAATTAATAGTTTAACAAATTGAAGATCATCTTCCATAACTGAGTTAAAAATTTGGAACCATGTATGAAACGAAAGAAAAACATAAAGTTGTTAGACGATGTGAGGCATCATTTTGAGAGGAATCTCACGCTGTAACAAAAGAAGAAAAAGAAGAGAAACACTTTAATGAAGCATAAAATATAGAGATCTAAGTAATCCATAGGTCTTGTACCTACTAATAGCCGATACAAAGGAAAAGCTGCAAATAATTAGATAACTAAAACATGATTGCCACAGTAGAGGTTGTACCAAATTTTAGTCAAAGCATTCATTAGAGATGCATATAAAAATGCCATGAAGCATGAAATAACAAAAGAAAGCATATAACTCAATCTTGACGAAATATGGAGTCTTCAATTCGCTTGTATTATTTCATGGCGATGGAAAATTTCTCTATTGCAATCTGCCAAAAGAAAAAGCCCTTCGTTTTTCTTCAAAATGCCTATTTATACAAGCCTAAAAAAAACTTCAAATTACATTCGTTCTAGAAACCTTTGATTACAATTGAGGAAAGGAAACGTTTCATTTCCTCACTCTTTGTCTTCCCCCATGTAGGCGGAACGCCTTCCTTTCTTTGCTCCTCTGGCTCCAGAAATAGAATAGATTGACATCTGTCGCTATTTAACACCAGAAGCCTTCCCTTTCACCCGCTCAATGCAATTGACACACCTTTCTCCAGGTGGCAAGGCCTGAATCCAGCTCAAGACTTGAGAGTAGGACCTCACACCTCAAAAGATTTCATCATGGGGTGAATCCTCATGTTCGTATCTCTTTAGGCCATAATTCGCCAAGTGATTACTCACAACCTTATTTGGGTCGTGCTTTTTGAACTCAATATTCACGAACTTCATTTCCTCCAAAGTCGTGGCCTCGGCTTTGGCGTGGCCAAAACATAATAAAGAGTACGACCCAATGTGAATGGGGAAGGGTGACCATACCTTCTTCGACAGTCCTTTGACCTCCTTGCTTATTCCACCAAGCACATCTTGCGTGGAGATCTCGTGGCATATTAGCTTATCTTGCATAAATAACAGCAAAACATGGGGGGGAACGGAGGTGCTGAAAACCCTGATGTATGAATAATATGCTTCTATACCAATATGCTACATTAATCAGGTTGGCGGATGGTTGAAGATAACAACATGCATCAGTACCATTACCTAGTTAAAAATCTCATAGATGAAATCTTTGTCCTTGTCCTCCCAAAGCTTCGAGTGGTAGACATGGATAGGCTCAGCATCAGACGGAGTCCAACTCCAGCTCATCAATAGGAAAGGTTTCATGAAGCAAATAGCGTCCATGATGTAGGAAGACATAAAGAATGAAGATATTTTCCCACTGGCTTTCTACGCTCGATATTCAGTAATTTCACTGGTGAGACTGTCCGACATCAGTTTGGCCCAGTCGAAAGAAAAACCTTCAATGACTGTATAAATGAGATGCACCCATGGGAGGAAAATTTTAGTTGTGTCGTCCTTCCTGTATAGTCTACAGGTCATCATCGCTACATACTTGAACTGTGCCTCTAAAGAGGATATTAAATAAATTCCATTAGTATCGGCTCTGAATTTTGCGGGGTGTGAAACCCAGTCTTTGATCAGATTAGATAAATTTTTCCCAAACTTCTCGCATTCTTTCTTTTTGAACTCCTCTAGGAATTTGGTATTGTAAATACAATTTGGAGTGGGTGACAATTTATGCATTGCCTGTAGGTGCTCTATTCTGAAAGACCCGACTGCTTCCCTCTGTTCGTTGAAAATCGTTTTGGTCAGGAGGTCCAGATGGTCCAGTACCCATCTAACCATATCATAATAGGGGAGAAGTCGTGGCCTTGATGTTATTTTTTTCATCTTCTCTTGAGAAATGATTTTGTATTTGGTGGACATGTCATCATTCTCCTCATCATAGGAATCATCTGAGGAATTTATCACCTCGGGTTGCAGAACATTGGAAATATGCGTCCATGTTTTAATAGTATTGATACTTCGAGGCAGAGTATCAGAAACAATATATGAACCTTAGCATGATATCTTGACGTCTACCTTGGGCGCTTTTCATGGAGCCATGGTGTATGACCTTGCAATTAGATCCCCTGTCGCAAAAGATTGAAAACATAGACATAAGTTATCCTGGTGAAATAGTTTTGCGCACAATAAAAAGGAAAGTTGAGATAACGAAAGAAAACTCTCTGCTTAAACACGTAAGTTTGTGCTAGTCCTTGTCGACAGAATGGTTAAATTATTTAATGAAAATATTTTAGCGAATAAGTGGGATCTTACTGTCAATCACTTCAGTGAAACTCAAATAAATGCCATAAATATTTGACAACTTGTAACTTGGGGAAAGAGCAGAAACGTTAAAATCTTCATCTGTAGATCATATGGTTAAAATATACTCAAGGCATTAATTAATCTAGCTTATCTCTGATCCAGGTGGATATCGGTGGCCACCCACCTTTTTTGACTGGCTCAAAACAATTTTCTGACAATTTTGACAATTTACTATTTTTAGCAATTTTTAACTTCTGGGGCCATTTTGAGGGCCCAAATGAAGGTTTTTCAAGATATAGCTTCTCAATGATATACAAAGGCATAATTGAGCCCCCAAAATGAATCTCCTCGACAATACCTTTCCAACGAGCTATCACACACCTAAAACGAAGATCGTATGCAAAAGTTACGACCCTAGGAAGTTGATGTACTCACTTACCCAAACGGGGCCCACATGACTTTTGGTGCTTCATATCCTAGGGTTAGGTTTTTGGATGTCTAGGGTTTTTGGCATTCCTGTTTATTGTAAAAAGGACTTCAGAGCCTCATTGTAACCATCTTCTTGCGAATGCGAGTAGCCGTCACATCTCTTCTCAGAGATAAGTTGTCACCATTCTATCGAGTCTTTCACTCTGTATTTTACAGTCTTTGTACATTTATTTCATTAATAGAAATCGTGTATTACTATATATCTGTGTTTATGGTTGCATCTCTGATATATTTCTGTTATATTATTGAATATCTATGATATCTCTGTGCATTTCTTTATTATATCTCCGATCTCATTTCGTGCCGAAAATAATCCAGATCAATCTCCCTTAATTTCATGCTTTTAGTACTTTATCCCATTTTCGGCGCTCGTCATATCGGATGATTTTTATTCTAGCCTTTGAGACCCAAAAGCTCAAAATCGCGATGGTGTGAGATTATTTATAATTTATGATTTAACTTAATCTCTTAATTAACCCATCTTAATTAATGAATATCGCGACTTCGGGGATCAGAGTTACAAAGGTGTTGCGTTTTAAGGCAAGAATCGTCGAGTCGCGAAATCACGATAGAGACTAACTACGGTTTAAAATATTACTCTTGATATTTACTTGAGTGACTTGAAAAAACTTCGCATCTCGGAGGTTCAAAAAGTGTTCGATGAGTAACTCCTGAAACGCGAGAGCACGAGGTGATGACATCAAACGATATTTACTTAGAGGCTCGATAACGGTTGTTAGAACTAAACCTTATCGCTTCCTCACATATTGGGATACTGGAGCTTGGAAGGTACATCATGAAATAAACGAGATCCCAAAATCCATCTTTTGGGCTTAATTATAACCTCTTTCTTATTTAGAAAGAAGGGCAGCTCCAACCTTTGAATCAAGAGTATAAAAAATAAAATAATACGTTCCAACATAAGCTCCAACTAGGGATCTCGTCTCCTTGCGGGAAGGGAAGAACAGGAGACCAAGTGCTTGTATTGGGTAAATGGAGTCATTATCCTGCTTCTGTGAAACTTGTTTGGAAGGAGGAAATAGAGGGAACTTTGAGGTTTCAACTTTATTTCCAGAAAACTTTCAAAACTCGACATGCTTTCTAAACTCAACTGCAGTCCATTCGACAACTTTCCCTTTCTCGAGACTGACATCAGGTTTTCTTAAGACGGTCCAAACAATCTTAGGAAATTCAACAGGTGTTGTAGGTTTTAGCTTGCATCAAAGCGAAGCAAATTCCATGCTTTAAATAAGGGAGACCTGCATGAACTTGGGTTTTAGATCCAGTTTCGAAAAAACTAATTACCAGAGTGTAATATAATTTACGTATGACAGCCTTACAGATATCTTAGATATTGCTTCACTTCCAGCGAGCCTGTTCAGTACCCTGGTGAAGTTATTTAGTTCCCTTTATTGAATTTCCTTTCACCACTCCAAACTGTGATTTTGCATTTAAATGCCAAGATGAGGGCAATCATTTTATGAATTTTCTTTCATCATCTCTTTGGACTAGATGGGGGAAATCAATTATGAATTTCCTTTCACCATCTGTCTTATATTTTACTTTTGGAATATGAAGTGGGGGCAATCAATTTGGTATAAAGTATACCAGGGGTGATATCTATGTAATATTCACTACAGTGGTCTGTCACCTTGCTTTGAGCACTCTGAACCAACTTTCTCTTGACCTTCAAAACATCCTATTCTACAAGAATTTTATGGGAAAATTTATTTCCAGGGGTCTTCCTCTGAGAAAGTCTTAACCATTTGAAACCTGTTAAAATACCTAATAGAGTTAGGATCAACCTATGCATAACTTCATTTCAGTAGAAGACCGAGGAGTCATGAAGGCCAGCTTATTTTCTAAGATTTGCTTGCCAGCTTTTGGAGATGAAGCATAACCTCTTCTTCCTCTGTAGAGGCCAGGGGAAGGTATCTGGGTTTCAAGGAGAGAGAGACAAGGATAGTGAGGATATGACAGAGAAGGTTTTGAAGTATCATACAACTCAGGTCATACAACACAATCTTGACTCTTAGAACTCTTTCTTGGAGAGGCTTTACTTCCCTCTTTGATTTAAATATTTTTAAATTGTCGAGGCGAGCTTTTTTTTTAAATCCCCAGTAAAAAAAAATTCTTTAATGATATTTCAAGAAAACATATCCTTTTCATGAGATCGTTGTTGTGCTTAAGTGATTTTCGTTTGAAAACTAGATGTTTCAGAGATTTATACCCTTGCCTTACCATTTCGTTTTCTTCTTAACAAGTCTTCTTTTATCACCTGTTTTGGGCGAGTCAATTTCTCGATGTGTGACCGTCCATTTTGTCCCTTTACTGTGTGGACCATAAGCCATAATCTTGCAGGAAAACAACAAGAAAAGTATCAGGGAATCAAGATTTATGGAACTCGACGTATTGAAAACTTTTGTATCTCAACTTCTACGAAATTTCTAACCTATTTTATTTGCGATGAAAGTAGAACTTACCGAAAAGCTCTAAAATAAAAACAAGGAAAACAAACTGGTATATATAGTGGAAATTCAGAACAATCATTCAATGCATGTAGTGCTTCAAATAACGCCTGTTAACAGGGGCGTTGAGGATTTTACCATCTAGATTTTCTAATAGAAACGAATTCTTCCCTTCAGAAGCTGTGACTTTGAAAGGTCCATACCATATATGGTCAAATTTGTCGTGTTTTGCAGAGTCTTCCCTCCTCGCATCACATTTCAAAACCAAATCGCCAGGGAGGAATTCCCTGTCTTTGGCCTTATGATCAAATAATGCTTTCATGTTGTCCTGGTATTTCTACATCCTTTCGTCCATCTCAGCCTTGAGCTGGTGAACCTCAATCAACTGGTTTATTATCCTTGTGACATGGTTTGGTTCTTATTTCTCATCTTGCCAGAGCTTCATTATAGGAAGCACTAGATTGATAGAAAATACCATGTCAGACCCGTATACCAGTTGGAAAGGCGAAGTGCCAATATATTTCTTTGTGCCTATCCAATTTGCCCACAAAGCATACTTGAGATGCACATGCCAAGATTTTTTGTTTTCACTCAACACTTTCTTAATTATGGTAATTAAACTTTTATTTGATGATTCGGATAACCCATTTCCTTGAGGGTAATATGTAGTGGAGTGGCCCAGTACGATGTTATATTTTTGGAAAAAACTAACCATTGCCATAGAATTGAATGCCTGGGCATTGTCTGTGACTATCTTTCGGGGACAACCAAATCTGGACAGTATGTTCTCTTCCAGGAAATCTATAACCACTAAATCAGTCGCCTTTCTAATAGGAATGGCCTCCACCCATTTGGTGAAGAAATCTATGGCAATCAGGATCCATTTATGTTGAGCAATGGAATGTGGGTTGATTTCACCTATAAAATCCAATCCCCATTGTTGAAGAGGGGCTTCTTTTTTTACCAGGACCAGAGGTAGAGCTAGGAGTTTTTGTTTTACTGTGAACAACTAGGAAGGGTTGCAGGCTCTAACTTTGGCGTTGACATCTGAGAATAGCCTAGGCCAATAATATCCTGCTCTCAGGATTTTATAAGCTTTCGCCCTCCATGCGTGATGTCCTCCACATACCCCTTCGTGAAATTCATTTATGACCTTTTCTATTTCATATTCCACTAGACAAACCAGCAGGAAGCCTAATGGGTCCTTCCAATACAATTTGCTTTCGGATATACAGTACTTCACCGCATGTAGCTTTAGTGTCCTGGTCTTAGACGGAGACAGATCATCAGGGCACTTCAAGGTCAATAAGTAAGAGACTATGTCTTTATACCAGCTTGATGAAACAAACCTCTCTTTGATTTCAGTCGCAGATATTTGGTCATCGAAAGCATCTATGTCCACATCTGCTTCATATTCTTGCAAGTTATTTATCCCGAGTGCTTGGAAATTCGTTTCAGCCATGAGCTTAGCCAAACCCTGTCCTTTTACCAGTTTTTCCGGCTTCACTTCCAGATCGAATTCTTGAAGCTTGGCGAGCCACCGAACCCTCTTTCTATCACTATCGAGCTGTACCAATATGTCTTTTACAACACAGGTAGGTACATATGCTATCCCCTTGGAGTGTAGAACGTAAGTCCTGAAATCTTTTAGCACCTTTACCATAGCGTATGCTTGTTTTTCTATTATATCATATTTTAATTCGGCATCTTTAAGATTTTTACTGAAGAATGCTATCGGTTGCTCAAAACCTTCCTCATTTTTTTGGAGGAGTACCTCCACAATTGTGTGTTCAGATGTGAATGAGAAAATCAAAAAATTCTTCAGGTAGTCAGGGCTCGCTAGTACAGGTGCTTCACTTATAACTTTTTTTATTTGGGAAAATGATGCTTTGGCTTCAGCCATCCATTTGACTGCATTATTTTTGTTGAGCATATCTGTGATCAATTTCACGATTTCAGCAAAATTCAGAATGAACCTTCTCAAAAAATTTATTTTTCCTAAAAAAGACTGAATTTATTTAACGTTTCTAGGAATATTTATGGTGTCTATAGCTTCAACCCTTTTAGGATCGATTTTAATTCTGTCTCGAGACACAATATGGCTCAAGAGTTTACCTTCTTGCATCGCAGAATGAGACTTTTTTGGGTTCAAGGACAAACCAAACTTTCGGCATTTCTCGAACATTTGTTGGAGGTGTATCAGGTGGTCTTCGTCAGATTTAGAGAACACAATCAGGTCGTTGAGGTAAATAACCATGAATATGTCTCTTTCACCGACAAAGGTGATTTCCATGGCTCTCTGGAAGGTGGCATCTGCATTCATCAAACCAAAAGGCATTTTGTCATACATGAATGTACCCCAAGGCGTAGTGAAAGCGATTTTTT
This sequence comes from Picea mariana, assembly GCA_032191745.1. Taxonomy (NCBI): domain Eukaryota; kingdom Viridiplantae; phylum Streptophyta; class Pinopsida; order Pinales; family Pinaceae; genus Picea; species Picea mariana. The sequence continues at coordinate 102,146 of JASDQU010439284.1, forward strand.
CCTTATCCTTTTCGTTGACCGCAATCTGATTGTAACCCAAAAACCCATCGATCATCGACATTCTATTAGCACTAGCTACCTTTTCTAAGATGTGATCCATCTTGCGTAGAGGATAATTGTCCTTGAGAGAGGATTTATTTAGGTTTCTGAAATCTATGCACAGTCTGATTTCCCCACTCTTTTTCTTGATCGAGACTAGGTTCGCCACCCAGTCAGAGTACCTAAGAGGCACGATTATTTTTGCGTCTAAGAGATTTTTCACTTCTCTTTCGACCACGGGCAATAAAATGGGGTTGATTTGTCTGAGCTTCTGTCTAAATGGTTTAAATCCCAGTTTCAAAGGTATCTTGTGTTCGATCATAGAGGTGTTGTAGGTTCTCATCTCATCATAAGTCCATGCAAAAACATCCTTGTACCGCCCGAGTAAGTCTGCATACTTGTTTTTAATCTCGAGAGGAAAGTACTTTGATAGTTTCACTATCCTAGGTTATTTAGCGGTGCCTACGTCACAGTCTTTGAACTCCTCTGGTCAGGGCTACAAGGTAGACTTCATAAGCATGTCGTTTTGGTCAAACAACCTTTCCAGAGGTATCAAGCCCTTAGGGATCTGATTATTTTTTAACACTAGCATGCGATGATTTGCGATTTTTTCTTGGAACTCCTGAGGCTCCTCCCCTTCCTGCATAATCCAGGTATGGTCATTTTGGTTTTCCTGGTCAATGTGACTTTCGGATAAATCATCCACCATTTCCAGAAACTTTTTGATATGTTCATCATCTTCGAATACATGCGAATGTTGTATGTTGTTTGGTATGGATGGTCTGTGCCTTACCTCTATGTGGTACTTTAATTTGAAAGCGATAGGGGGTGTGAAAGTCGATGCTTCTTTGGCCAGTGAATCGGCTTGCTGGTTTTCGACTCATGGGATGAAATGAACCTTTACCGACGAAAATAAATTTTCCATTAGATCCCAGGTGCAATTTCTGTAGGACCTCAGTCTCGCGTGCTTGGCCTGGTACTGTTGATTTACCTACTTCACAATCAGTTCTACATCCCCATAGACCTCTAAGTTCTTTATGTTTAGCTTCTTGGCATCTTCCAGTCCCAAGACTAGAGCTTCATATTCGCATACGTTGTTTTGTAGTCTATGTCCCATTGTATCCTGTAAGAGAAGGGGACGACGAATTCATTTTCAGGTGCTACGAAAATCATGCCCGCACCTGCTCCTTCACACGACGAAGCACCATTGAAAAACATTTTCCAAGTTGCAGTGCTATACACATTTTTAGCTGTCTTTTCAGTTTTGATTTCATCAATATAACTTTTGTTCGTACAATTATTTTCACTATCGTCAAAAGACAGAATACAATTTCACAGGTCTTGATCGACAATATAAACCGGGTAATTGTTAGGATTCTGAGGATCACTTACCATATATGCCAACCGTGTTTCCCTGTATAACCGAGTGAACTGCCTGCCAAAAACATGGATCATGGCGTAGGTCATATCTAGCTGAAGGGATCCTCTGAGCTTGGCTCCCCAAGATCTAGATAATAGCAAACCATACTTTGGGGGTATATCAGCGACAACTACATCCATTAGGACATTTTTTACTGGAATCTGGACGAGGGAGACTACTAAATCTTTGATCATGCCCATACACTTAACTCTCTTTGAATCGAACGAGTAAAGATCTCCATAGGGTCTGGTGATTTCGAGACCTAATCTATCCATAATGGATTTGGTCATTACGTTATGAGAGGCCCCAGAGTCCAGCATGCAATTATGCAACAGTTGATCGTGCACTTTCAGGGTAATATAGAAGGGGGCGAAAATATCTCTAGCACCTTCAAAATGTGGACCAAAAGTGATATTGTGCTTATGATCTTCCAGATTTATCACATCAGACATACTCTCTAAATCTAAAAAATTTATCATCTTGGTTATTTTCTTTCGGTACATAGGATTCTTCGCCAACTCGACCAAAGGTATTGGTATCTTGATCTTATTTATCTCGTTTTCTAGGCAAAAACTTCCCACAATTTTATCTATTTCCTTGGTTGAAACTTCAGACTCTTTCCTATCCATCTTATTTGTTTGCACTGTTTTATTTTCGGCGGTTCTGGGCATTTCAGGTGTCTGCGTTTCAACTGTATTAGTTCTTCTCGCTTGGGTTTCATCCTCCTTTACATTGATATTCTGCGAGCCTACCCCTATGTTATTCTGCGTCTCGGTCTCTCTTTGGACGGGCTCATATGTTTCGCCCCTAGGCAAAATTTTCTTGGGTTGAGCGGTCGACACAAGTTTTTTTTTAGGCCTCAAATTGTATTTATGCTGGAGCTCAGCCATTATGGTGTTGGCCATTCCTTGATAAGTGAGATCATTAGCACTGTTTAGGCAACTATCTGCACCTGATGATTGTCCAATGTTTACAGATTTCTCGTAATCTTCTTTCGTCAAGTGAGGTTGTATACAATTGTCACCTAGATTGTTTACGTCTTATTCCAAATCCTCGAACTCTTACATATCATTTCCTCCAATAAAAATTTCATTTTTTAGAGGTGTTTGAATTTTTTGATCTTCATTTTTAATCTGTCTTTGTTGAATCTAAGGATTGGGGTTTCTCCTGAATTCTCTCTTAACGAATTGATCATATTTGGATTGGTCTAGCTCCATTCTTGAGATTTTGTTTGATAGCTCTTTTATTATCCTAGCCATGTCATCCATTTTGGCATATGAGGACCTTCCAAATCCAGAGGGACCCGCTTGTTCTCTAAAACGTTGGGTTTCCCTGTTTCCCGTTTCAATTTTCATTTTTAATTTACTTGAAGCCATCATGTTTGACTCAATTTCCACAACGCCATCTTGCATTCGGGTTAAGTCAACCCCTCTACTTTCTCTTAATAGTAGAGAGAAATTGGGTTCAAAATCTCCTGTGAAAGTTACCTTGGCTGCGGGTTGGGATGGTTTAACTTCAACAGGGATCTTATTGTACAATTTATTAAATCTTTGGATAAATTCCATAACAGTTTCAGATCCCTTTTTCCTTAAAGACCCGAACTCGGTCAAATAGTATAAATGATCCTTTCTTTTGCCCCATTGTTTGAGAAAAAGGTCTTCTAATGCATCGTAGGATAATATTGAACCTGGGGGCAGGCTCTGAAACCAAGTTCTTACCTGTCCCTCGAAGGTTTGGAGAAACAAACAAGAATACACATCCTCATGTTTGAGACCTAGAATATCAGCGAATTGATCGAATAAGTTGATATGCTCGGCTGCGGTTAGATCCCCTTCTCCTGTGAACTTGGGTAAGTTTTTCATATAGTTTTCAGGTAAATCATGGAGGGGTACAGGAAGGACCAAGGGAATGTATCTAGCAGCCACTTTGGTGAAAACCCTGGGGGGCGGTTGTTGGCCTTGACCTCCTGCTCCCCCTACTCCTCCTCTGGCGGTGGCCATGGATGACCTAGGAGAGGAAATTGGTGCATTATAAAGAGGGTGGGCGAATATGTATAGTGACTCTCTAGCTTCCTTGGGGTCGAGGGGGAAAAATTGGGAAAATTTTTACCAGGGGAGGTGAAATTTGGAAAAGGGGGAGAGGGTAAACGAGGACTCGGTTCCTTTGACTTGCAGGATACATAAATGGGAGAGCCCACCGGTGTCGAGTTCATGGACATGGAAACTTCTTCGAGGCCTTGAGTGACAGAGAGGTTTATATTGAGATTCAATGGGATATCGATAGGGATGAGCTTTACAGTAGGCGTGTCACCCCTACTAACGTAAGAGGTAATCAAAGAGGTTTCGGTCTTAATCTCGGGTAGGATTTGCTCAGACTTTAGGGTCTCGGCTTCGATAGTATTGTTCGATTTTTTTTCTGAGAGAAGGTTCTCATGAGGATGAAGGTTCAATAAAGTTCTTATATTTAGACTGAGTAGACTTGGGTTGGTAAACGATAGCGTTTTGTTTGAAAGGACCCCTTGGTTTTAGTATTTTTTCAGGGTCAGAAACTGGCACGGTTTGTTTAGCATCTGGGTTTTGTCTAGTGTTCCTTTGAAAGGATGTCAGCTTACTTAAAAGTGGAGTCACCAAGTGAATGATAAATGTTTAGCCTTAACAAGGTGTTCACTCTTTGTTCACTATCAAAAAATGAAACTTGGAAATGTTGTTCTCTCAGGGGAAAGTGACTACGATTCTTCGTCCCCAACAACAGCGCCAGAAAGATGTTGTTCCAAAGTCTGTACTTAAGGGTAGGAAGTATAGAGTCTAGGCATCTAGAAAAGGGTAAAAGATAAGAGAAGGAGCAAACAACTAGAAGGGGAACTATAGTTGATTTCTAGGTTGTTTGTGTCTAACTTCCACTTGTTCTTGCGCGGTTATGTCTCGTTCAATGGCTGCCCACGAACATTCTAGTTCGACTCGGGTGGTTGCAATTCTCAAGATAGTGTCAAAGAGGTTTGAGGCGATGTTGGTTTGGTCTGAGAGGCTGGGTTCTATGTGAGGTTTCCTTGCAACAAAGACAGTCATTTAAGGAACAAAGATTTAAGAGGCTACTGTTTTTTTTTTTAGTTTTTGATTCAAATTTTTGATTTATACGAGTGATCCAAGTGGATATCGATGGCCACCCACCTTTTCCAAATGTCTTAAAACATTTTTCTGGCAATTTTGGCAATTTGCTATTTTTAGCAGGTTTTAACTTTCGGGGCCATTTTGAGGGTCCAGATGAAGGTTTTTCTAGATAGAGGTTCTCAATGATATCCAAAGGAATAATTGATCCCCCAAAATGAATCTTCTCGACGATACCTTTCCAACGAGCTATCACACGCCTAAAACGGAGATCGTATGCAAAAGTTACGACCCTGGGAAGTTGATGTACTCACTTACCCAAACGGGGCCCACATTACTTTTGGCGCTTCATCTCCTAGGGTTAGGTTTTTGGATGCCCGGGACTTTTGGAATTTCTGTTTATTGTAAAAAATGCCTTCAGAGCCTCATTGTGATCATCTTCTTACGAATGCGAGTAGCCGTCACATCTCTTCTCAGAGATAAGCTGCCACCATTCTAGCAAGTCTTTCACTCTGTATTTTTACAGTCTCTGTACATTTCTTTCATTAATAGAAATCGTGTATTACTATATATCTGTGTTTATGGTTGCATCTCTGATACATTTTTGTTATAGTATTGAAATATCTGCGATATATCTGTGCATTTCTTTATTATATCTCCGATCTCATTTCGTGCTGAAAATAATCCGGATCAATGAGAGAAAAAGAAATCTCGTGAGACAAATTAATAGTTTAACAAATTGAAGGTCGTCTTTCATAACTGAGTTAAAAATTTGGAACCATGTATGAAACGAAAGAAAAACATAAAGTTGTCAGACAGTGTGAGGCATCATTTTGAGAGGAATCTCACTCTGTAACAGAAGAAGAAAAAGAAGAGAAAAACTTTAATGAAGCGTAAAATATAGCAATCTAAGTAATCCATAGGCCTTGTACCTGCTAATAGTCGATACAGAGGAAAAGCTGCAAATAGTTAGATAACTAAAACATGATTGCCACAGTAGAGGTTGTACGAAATTTCAGTCAAATCATTCATCAAAGATGCATATAAAAATGTCATGAAGCATGAAATAAGAGAAGAAAGCACATAACTCAATCTTGACAGAATATGGAGTCTTCAATTCGCTTGTATTAGTTCCTGGGGATGGAAAATTTCTCTATTACAATCTACCAAAAGAAAAACCCCTTCATTTTTCTTCAAAATGTCTATTTATACAAGCCTAAAAAACACTTCAAATTCCATTCGTTCTAGAAACCTTTTATTACAATTGAAGAAAGAAAGTGTTTCATTTCCTCACTCTTTGTCTTCCCCCATGCAAGCGGAACGCCTTCCTTTCTTTGCTCCTCTCACTCCAGAAATAGAATAAATTGACATATGTCACTATTTAACACTAGAAGCCTGCCCTTTCACCTACTCAATGCAATTGACACACCTTTCAACCAACTGGGCTATCAACCTGGAAGGCTCTGCTTGGTTGTTGGCCTCAAAGGTGTAACAACTCTTCACCAACTGTGGCAACCTTTTTCCCACTTGTCGGTCTTCTGTGACGATAGACCGCAATTGTAGGCTTGGTTGTACTAGCCATTTGTCCACTTGGACCATATCAACCTGGCTTATTTGGGATATTTCAACTTGCTTATTTTCTTCATTTTCCTTGATATCTATCAGGTGTTTAGCTATATTGATTTTGCCTAGCATCCCAGGACTGCCTTCCTTATCAAGGTCTAGCAAATCTTTATTTATCAAGGTGAATGTTTCTTCACAAGAAGTTCTCACCTCCTTAGCTCTTCCCTTGTTCTCTAATATATTCTACTCCCAAGCTTTAGTAAGATATTCCCTTTGGTTTGTTCTATGATGGGTAATTTGGAGCTACTGACCGCCTCTATGTTTGTTGTGGCTATCAAAGCATCCTGGAAAGCAACCCGAGATGCCCTAGCTTATCTTTCTTGCAAAGAGATATCTTCTAGCATTTGATCTATCGTCTGAAAGTGATGTTGAATGGTTACCACTTTTGCAAGCAAGTCTTGTTGAACTGCTAATACCTTCTGTCGGATTTCAGTAGCCTGGGCTTGAAAAACCTTTAGGTCTAAAACTTGGTTTTCGGCAACATCCAATTTCGAATGTAACTGTATAATTTTCTTCTCCTTTTGGCTTACCTGCATTTGGCTTATTTGCGTTGACTGGCACACCTGCTCAAGGTCAGATCTAAGTTTCTCGATCTCTTGCAGATCAGCTATTCGGGCTTGCTCGAGGCTTTTGCTCATCTCATCCCTGGAATTTTCTTCCACCATAACCACCTTAGCTTCCAACTTACCGATCAAGAGGTTCTTTCATTTCAACTGGGCCTTCAAAGTTTTCACTGAGTATTGATTGGCTGTAGCGTAAGCCCCTAGTGTTCCTACTATCTCATCGACGAATTCCTCCTCTTCTACGGCCTTTCCTTCTATCAGGATTTTAAACCTTTTAACCACTGCGCCTGCTTTTTGATATGATTCTTGCTTCACTATGACCTTCCTTTTCTTATCAAAGAAAAATTTGTTTGGAGGTAACTCTTCCACGGAAATGGGCGTTAGCTCTTCATTGAAAATCCATCCCGCATCGAGATTCCCCTTTGTGAACTGTAAGGGTGTAATAACAACAATCAGACTGTCAATTTCCTTACATAATTGTTTAGGGGTAGTGTCTATGGCCAACTCTTTTGATGTGGTCGGTGAGGTGTTGCCTGCCTTTTGCGAGGGTATCTCAGCTTGAATTAGTACCCGCTTGCCTGACGCAACTGCCTCTGGGTTTTTCTCTCCTCGATTTGGGATTTCGGCTCCCTGTTCCGAGGTATCCTTTTCTTCTGTCCCTTCTTGATTTTTCTCCTTGCCAGGACTTGAGTTCTTTGAGCCTTTGGCTTCTATCTGCTCTATTTCTAGAATCTTTGGGGGTTTTCCCTGTAAAATTAGGGGGAGGCAACTCTTTCGACGCTCCTCGAATTTGAGGAAATCGGCCATATCTCCGGGTGGCAAGGCCTGAATCGGGCTCAAGACTTCAGAGTAGGACCTCGCACCTCAGAAGATTTTATCATGGGGTGAATCCTAGTGTTCATATCTCTTTAGGCCATAATTCTCCAAGTGATTACTCACAACCTTATTTGGGTCATGCTTTTTGAACTCAATGTTCGCCAATTTCATTTCCTCCAAAGTCATGGCCTCGGCTTTGGCATGGCCAAAATATAATAAAGAGTATGATCCAATGTGAATGGGGAAGGGTGGCCATACCTTCTTCGACAGTGCTTTCAGCTCCTTACTTATTCCAACAAGCACAACTTGCCTGGCGATCTCGTGGCATATTAGATTATCTGGCAGAAATAACGAAAAAACATGGGGGAGAACAGAG
>JASDQU010439286.1:4448-19455 GCA_032191745.1 Picea mariana
TCGTTTTTACTTTTTGCTTTATGAAGCTTCCCTAAATTCTTTGGATTCTAGTGGTGCTATTGGCTTTTAATAGTTGGTTGGCAATGTGCAATTTATCTTTTCACTTATGTTGATATGAGGTGTTACCCAATGAAATGATGCCCTTCGATGGAGGGAAAATTGGCCTTTTCTTTTGTAGTTATTAACATTTTACCTAGTCAAATGGTTCTTTTCAATGGAGGGAAAAACATGTCTCCTTGTATATTGAAATCTTTTTCTACTTCATGTTATCTTTCATCTGTGATGTTGTGATTATTCTCTTGCCCACACTAAAGCAGGTGACCAACATCAGATGTCTCTAATAGAGACTATTCTCTCTCTGACTCATAAATTATAGACCCCAAAAAACATCTCTGCACACCAACAACCATGGAATTACAATCAATTGTTATAGTCTTAGCTAAATATTAGCAAAAAAATCTTAGGTCATTATTTAAGATTGAAATAAAAGAACCAATGCCACCTAGTGGCTACAGAGATATGAAAGTGTTAAGAACACTGTATCTAATGGATACATAAACTAAGAGGATAAATTGTTAATAAAAAAATCCGAGTTTCTTAAATATAGACCGATGATATAGATTTAAATATTGATATGGCTAGTATCTTAGCAAAGGTTAATGTACCTGTCCCTCTTAGTACTGATATTGTATTTTTTTTTTAAATACCTACAATAAGGTCGCTATTGCGACATTTTGGAGTGTCGCTCCCATAGTAACCATGTCAGAGATGATACCTCTTAACGTCTCTCTTCCCACATTCTAGACGAGAACTTTCCACCTTCAGCACGTCGGTCTTGCCACGTTCTAGATGTCTCTATTGCCACGTTTCAGACGTCTAAAACGTCTCACTTTCCACGTTTGAAATGTCGGTCTTGCCACCTTTGAAGTGTCTCTCTTGCCACGTCTTAAACGTCTCACTTGCCACGTTTGCAATGTCTCAGTTGCCACATTTGAAACATCGGTCTTGCCACGTTTGCAACGTCTCTCTTTCCACGTTTGAAATGTCAGTCTTGCCACGTTTGCAACGTCTCTCTTGCCACGTTTGAAATGTCAGTCTTGCCATGTTTGAAACGTTGGTCTTGCCACTTTTGCAACGTCTCTCTTGCCACGTTTGAAACGTCGCAATACAGACAAAAACTAGGTCGTTGGAAAAACGACGTCATGTGAAACGATGTTTGAGGGGGTCCGAGGTTTTTCGGTCTTCCGACAATAGAAAGTGGCAACTGCGTCGAACGCGCCATCAGAATTTGACCCAAATGCAGTAGTGAGGGACCCCCTCTGCGTAGTGATTTTATTGCTAAAGTCTACGAAGGTATACATACCCTACCCCCTCTGGATTTGAACTTGTGACCTCTTACGAGGAAACACATGTTCTTAACCATTAAGCCCAATCTTAAATCACATTACTCAAAACACATTTAACATGTAACATGCAACTTATTTGTAGGTGATAACTATTTCTATCTCATGTTTTTAAAATAAAATTATTTGTGTTCGATATTAATTACATGAAATGTAATAACAAAGTTAAAAGCTAATTAATGAATATTTATTGATGGGAAGGTTTTTTGAAATGATATAAAATGTTGGAGGATTTATTTAGTTAATTTTTTTAATGTACTTTATGTAGAAATTTCAATACAAATTAAGTATTTCCTGTGATTTTCCTGATCTAACAATTATATGCCACTGTTAAATACAGAATCACTTCTACTATTATTCTTGCGGAAAATTAAACCACGATCACAACCACATTCACAAAGTGGAATATCAAGAACACATAACACATAAGTTTTTACCGGGAAAGCGTAAAGCTAAAAACCCCACTACCATATATTATGTATATCATGAATCATGAAACAATCTCATACAAAACTCTAATCCAAGAGCTCTCAATACAATATAATCATCTCACACTGTCATACACAAATCAACAAATACATGTGCCAATTCCTGTGTCCAGACAGCTTGCCTCCTCTGCACAAATCCTTGCAATTAGAATTCTCACAACTAAATTGTTAATTTCCTAGTTTGCACATGCTCATAAGCATATCCACTGCATGTGTGATTAAATCACAACTGATAGCCAAAATGTCCCTTTCACCTGTTATCTCAACTGGGTCTCCACTGGATCTGACATGCATGTAGTTAATCGTGGTGAATCTTTAGTTGCATGTGAGTTCACTGATTTACCGAACTCTCACTAGTGCATGCCTAGTTAAAACTAGTACAACTGATCTTAACTCACTTAACTACATTTATAATTCTATTACAAATCCAACTCACTCAGTTATGAATGAAATAATAGATTAATATTTATTGTCCAATTTATTTAAGGGAAAAGTAAATTAGACACATGTTTCTTGTTGACTTTTCAACACTCCCTCTCAACAAGAAAGGAATTATCCTTCACCCCAATCCTGTCTCTATGATATTCGAATTTGCTCTTGGTGAGCGCCTTCGTCAGAATGTCTGCATCCTGATCTTCCATAGGAATGTATTGAAGCAACATGATCTTCCGCTGCACACAATCTCTGAGATGATGATACATGATATCTATATGCTTAGATCTGTCATGAAACACAGGATTAATCAAGAGTTTAATGCAACCCTGATTATCACAATAAATCACTGTTGGATCTAAATGAGAACCAAACAAACCAACCAAGATCTTTCTCATCCAGATAGCCTCACATGCAGCTTGACTCGCTGCCATGTATTCTTCTTCCGCTGAACTGAGTGCCACGGATATTTGTTTCCTGCTATACCAATAAACAACTGTAGATCTGATACTAAAGATCCCCCCTAATGTGCTCTTTCTGTTTGTTGGGCTGTCTGCCCAATCTACATCCGTGAAGCCATGCAACTTCACCTCATCCGTCTGTCTGAACCATAATCCATACTCAGATGTGCCCTTCAGATATCTTAAGACATGTTTACCCACCTTCCAAAAGAGTTTGGTAGGCTTAACCATCGCTTGACTTAGCTAGTTAACCGCATAGAAAATGTCCGGTCTCGTGTTCACTAAATACATTAGCGAACCTACAAACTATCGATAGACAATAGCATCCACTACCTCTCCAGAAGTATCATCCTCTTTCCTCCAGTTTCCTAGAAGAGGAGTATCCATGGGTTTGTATCCCTCCATGTGAAACTTACCCAGTATCTCTCTTGCATACTTTCCTTGAGACACAAAAAGTTCACCATCTTGTTGCCATATTTCCAAACCAAGGAAATAATGAAGAGGGCCCGAATTCTTCATCTCAAACTCCTTTGCAAGGTCATCCTTACAAGAGTGTATCAGCTGCTCATCACCAGTCAGTATTAAATCATCAACATAAAGCACAATGATTAAAAACTTACCCTCCACCACAATTTGGTATAGGTTTGCATCCGCTTCACTTTTGGTGAAGCTCAATCCAGTGAAATAGCTGTCTATCAGAGTGTACCAAGCACGGGGTTCTTGCTTCAGCCCATACAATGCTCTCTTGATTCTGCACACATGCAACTCTCTGTCAAAGGTCTCAAAACCTTCTGGCTTTTCAATGTACACTTCTTCCTCAATGATCCCATTGAGGAACACAGTTTTTACATCAATCTGATGAATGCGCTAGACCATCTGCGTTGAGAGTGCAAGGATGGATCTTATGGAAGAGTACCTTGTGACAGGTGCAAAGGTCTCATCATAATCTATCCCCTCGATCTGTGAGAAGCCTCGGGCCACAAACCTGGCCTTGTATTTCTCCACATTCCCATCAACAACTTGCTTTACCTTGTAGATCCATCTCGAACCTACCACTGATTTGTCGACCGGTATTGGGACAATTTCCCATGCACTGTTTTTGACAATTGATTCATACTCCTCTACCATATCATCAACCTAAGTGGGGTCCTGCACTGCTTCTTGAAAGGAAGATGGTTCAGTCACAATACATTTGCTCATGAGAGCCATGTATCCAGCAAATTCATCAGGAGACTGTCTCTGTCTGCACTGTGAAGTAGGGGCTCGTACATTCTGTGCAACATCTAGTCTCAATCTGTCAGCTTCCGTGGTGCGCCTTCTTCCATTTCTGATGGATGGCTCTGCTTGAGTGGTTTCCTCCACTCCATGAACCTCCTCATGTGGCTGGTCCACATCTTGAGACTCATCCTTGGGAACCAACAGTTCCTCTTCTGCATGAAAGTCTAGCTCCCTCTCAAGCAACAACTGCATGGCTTTCCCCTCATCAAATTTTATATTTCGTCACATAACAATCATCTTACTGTTCGGAAAATACACATGATAATTATGGGGTGTTTCTATGTACCCCACAAATATCCCAACTTCAGCAATCGGTTCCAGCTTCTTCCTGGAATCCTTGGTCACATGCACATAAACAAATGAGCCAAAAATTTTAAAATGAGAAACATCAGGTTTCTTACCAGTAAAAGCTTCTTCAGGTGTACTCATGCCAAGTATTCTATGAGGACAACGGTTCTGCACATAAACCACAGTATTTCATGCTTCTGCCCACAAATGAATTGGTAGGCCCTGATCATGCAACATCGCTCATGCTACACCCATGATCGTTCTGTTCTTTCTCTCTGTGACCCCATTTTGTTGTGGGTTATGAGGCGCTATGAGTTCTGTTAGAATTCCTTCTCTGCTGCAGAAGTCTTTGAATTTGTTAGAGATGTATTCTCCACCATTATCGCTCCTTAGAGCCTTCACTTTCTTCCTCGACTCTTTCTCCACCAATGCTTTAAACTCACAGAACTTTGAGAATGTTTGATCCTTCTTCTGCATGAAGAATATCCAACATTACGAGAAAATTCATCAACAAAAATAACATAATACCTATGTTTTGCTGTTGAAACAACCGAGAATGGTCCACACACGTTCATGTGAATTCTCTCCAGGATCACCAAAGCACAATTCTCCTTTTCATAAAAGGTGGACTTTACATACTTCCCCAGGGTGCACCCCTTGCACTATTCTAACTGAGCAAGTGTTCCCCTTGGAAGTCTAGTAGATATTTGCTGCATGATCTTCAAGGCTCCATGATGAAGATGGCCCAATTGCCTGTGCCATAATTTTCCCTCATCCCGTCTCACCACTTTTTCTGCCTTGCCTATCATGGCACTACAACCATCTACCTCCAGCATGTAGAGATTCTTAACTCGAATCTCTATCTTCTTGACTTGACCCATTGCTTTATGTCGCAGGTAGGCTTTTCCACTGCTAAAAACAACATCATAGCCTCTGTCCTCCAACATTGCGACTGAGACCAAATTTTTCTTCAGACCTGGAAAATGCATAACATTTTTCAATATAAATGGTTTACCTGAATCCCTCTGAAAGGTAATGGTACCAATACCAGTTGCACTGTATCGTCCATCATCGCCCATCTCTATATGCATTCTGAGATCTTTCTCCTCCAAATCAATGAAAGACTCTTTATCTCCCGTCATGTGGAAGGAAGTGCCACTATCCAAATACCACACCGATCCCGATGCACTTGAAGCCATGCATGTGATCAAAGTGAAGTCAAGTTCAAATTGTGAAACAAGAGCCTCACCAGTTTCAACTCCAACAACTGTCTTGTTCTTCCTCTTTCGTGGACAGTTAGTAGCGAGATGCCCATGTTCGTGATAGTGAAAACAATTCACTTTGGACAAATCCAGCTTCTTGACTTTAGACTCAGATTTTGGATGGAATTTATTCCCTTTCCCTTTCCTTGCCTTGGCATTCAAAGCACAATCCTCTTCATTATCACGCTTTGATGAAGATCCATATTTGGTGTTCCTCCTGAACTCCTCTTTCTCTAGATCCGACCATATTCGTTCCCAATCCGACAATTTTTCCCTTCCATTAACAGGGTCTTGATAACTGTGCCAACTCTTGGGAAGTCCTAGGAGATCCAAGCTCACCAAATCATCATCAGCGACTGTTATTCCCACACTTCCAAGCTCATCCTGACATTGTACAAACTTCGTGAGATATTTTGGAATGGTGTCGCCCTTCTCCATCTTGATCTTCTTGAGTTTATCTTTGAGTGCCAATTTCCTATGGTCGCTACTGTTTTGGAACAGATCCGTCAAAACCTTCCACATTGCATGTGGTGTGGTTTTCCCATGGAGACTTGAGACAATGTGGTCTTGTACTCCCTCCAATAGAATCCTCCTCGTCTTTGCCACTTTCTTTTGCCATGCATCAAGATTTGCAGTGTCTGTCGCATCCGGCTTAGGAACATCTTTGTCAATGTAATCCTTCAAGCCATTGTCTTCGAGTACTGCCTCCATCCTGTCCTTCCAAGCAATGTAGTTAGAGCTTCCTGAAGAGTGCATACTCCAACCTCAAGTCATTGAAAGACATTTCGATCTTGAATCAACTGTCGCACCAAGAAAATCTTGCAAATTCGAATGTTATCCAACCACAAAACTCAAGTGCTACAATCCCTCTTTCCTTGGGAGGTTCGCACCCCACCTATGAGTAGCTTGAGGGAAGTTTGCACCTTGCCTATGTATAGCCTGCGAACTTGACTGGGAGGTTCACACTGTAATACACTGTAGGGTGAGGGAAGTTCGCACCTCTCCCTTGATCAACCCGCGAGAATGCTCAGGAAAGTTCACACCTCTCCTTTGACTAGGGTGCGAGAATTTCTTCTTTAAGAACTATGTGTAGTCCACAGTACTAAAGTTTGCACCCTGCTAGAGATGAGACCTGCGAAAATAAAATTATGTTCGCACCTCGCTTCCTTAGCTCCGTGGCCTCCGTGGCTCTGATACCATGTAGAAATTTCAATACAAATTAAGTATTTCCTGCGATTCTCCTGATCTAACAATTATATGCCACTGTTAAATACAAAATCACTTCTACTATTATTCTTGCGGAAAATTAAACCACGATCACAACCACAATCACAAAGTGAAATATCAAGAACACATAACACAAAAGTTTTTACTGGGAAAGCATAAAGCTAAAAACCCCACTATCATATATTATGTATATCATGAATCATGAAACAATCTCATACAAAACTCTAATCCAAGAGCTCTCAGTACAATACAATCGTCTCACATTGTCATACACAAATCAACAAATACATGTGCCAATTCCTGTGTCCAGAAAACTTGCCTCCTTTGCACAAATCCTTGCAATTAGAATTCTCACAATTGAATTATTAAATTCCTAGTTTGCACATGCTCATAAGCATATCCATTGCATGTGTGATTAAATCAAAACTGATAGCCAAACTGTCCCTTTCACCTGTTATCTCAACTGGGTCTCCACTGGATCTGACATGCATGTAGTTAACCATGGTGAATCTTCAGTTGCATGTGAGTTCACTGATTTACTGAACTCTCACTAGTGCATGTTTAGTTACAACTAGTACAACTGATCTTAACTCACTTAACTACACTTATAATTCTGTTACAAATCCAACTCACTCAGTTATGAATGAAATAATAGATTAATATTTATTGTCCAATTTATTTAAGGGAAAAGTAAATTAGACACATGTTTCTTGTTGACTTTTCAACACTTTAATAAAGTTGTTATTATTTATATTTTAAATAACACATGATTTGAAATGTATTATGGATTTAAAAGTTTTACTAATCTCGATAGTGGGAGATGCAGATTTTCATTTTGATGTGATGGTTTTTTGGTTCATTTTGATATATGCTTATTTACAATGACGTATTACAAATTATTTCGATAATATTTATCCTAATATTTGTGTGATAATTTTTTTTATAAAATAATAAAGAGCATATCAAATCTTTTTATGATAGTATCCATTTTTATGGTTTTGTGAATTGTCTTTGTTGTTGTTGTTGATGATGATGATTAACGTCCACTAAGACCAATTGGTCTATCAGAGCTTAATAAGGTAAGAGATTATTTCAATTTCTTTAAAATTGTATTTCTATGTTAAAAAAGCATTAAGAGAAGTGTTCCAATATCACCATAGTTTTGATGACTTAGGAGATCGTGAAGGTCTGTAATGTGACAAATATTTTTAAATTGGGATCTAATATGGGTATAGGTAGGACAATCCAAGAGGAAGTGTTTTTCATATTCTACCTGCTTAGTGTTACAAAGGTGACATATTCTCTCATCCCATGGTGTTTTGGGAGTTGTCCAATGCCCAATTTCACTATGTAGCTCATGAGAGTTTGTTCTTATATTAACAATGTTGATTTTCTTCTTTGCAGTTCCCAAAACTGAGAGATAATTTTAATATTCTAAATTAGGATTGACCATCTCCTTGTAGTATCTTAATTTCCTTTTATCCACTAATTCTTTATCACACCACACATTCTCTTTAAATTTAGAAGTGATAATATTTGTAATGTTATCAATATTTTGCATGATGGCTTCTTCTTCTATTCCACAATGATTTAGCCAAGAATTGACATTTTTATGCCATCCCCGCATGAGCTGCTAGTGGTTTTGGATAGAGTTTGAAACAATTTTGGGGAGCCTCTTGTAATCCATGTTGTTTATGTTGTTCTTGTATGTTAGGTATCTAATCATAGTGATGCTCTCAATGGGGGAAATTCTTTCTTCTACGAGGAAGATAAGATAGGGTGTATTGCCCTTCATTTTGAGATTATAAGCTATAATTATTTTAGATATGTTCTATCTTTCTCTAAGATTCTCTACATATACTGCAAACCCAAACTTCACATCCATATAAGATAACTGGAGTGACGATCTAGTGTGAAAGAGGATTTTTTTTTTTATCCCAAAGCCAAAGGTCTGTTGGGTCTGTGTTATATTCTTTACACGAGTAGTAGTGTCTAAGCGTATGCGCCATGCGCGTAGGGGGGTTTGAGGGGGGCGAATGCCCCCCTGCGGGGCCCCAAGAAATTTTTTTCTCCCTCAAAAAATGTGTCACATATTTATGCCTCGAAAAAGATGTCACATATTTAGGTGGTTTTTTGGCACATGGTTTCTTTGCCGATGATTTTCTAGTTCCGGTTAAGGAATTAGGGTTGTTGACTAATCCAGGTCATTGGGTTAGCATTTTGGATGCCGCTGGCTCCTATATGTATATTGTATTATAAACAATGTAACACGATGAATGAATATAGAATATGTTGCTTTTCCCGGTTTGGGTTTCCAGGGGAAAAATCTCTATGTAATGTTTGTAAATGCCATTGTATCTTTTCTATTCATTTACTGAATATTTGTTTGTAGTAGATATTGTACAAGCTTAAAATCTACATTTGGTATTAGAGCTTTGTTGGCTTCAAGGGGACGCCTTTGTGGTCAAGGGTTTGGCTCGGGAGTGTGATAAGCCTTGTTACAATGGGAGATCAATGGTATTGATTTTTTAGGTGAAAAGAAATGGAAATCAAATCGAAGATGGACATCGAGAAGTTTAATGGGAAAAGTTTTGAGTTGTGGAAGGTCAAGATGGAAGATCTGTTGGTGGACAAAGATCAGTGGATTGCGGTAGATTCAGGTACTGCACCTGTAGGAACCTCAACAGATGATTGGAAAAAGTTGGATCAAAAGGCAAAGAGCACAATCCAACTGTGTCTCTTTGATTCAGTATTACTGAATGTGTCAGAGGAAGCTACAACCAAGGATTTATGGGAAAAGTTGGGGAAGTTGTATCAGTCTAAGTATCTAGTAAATAAACTATTCCTGAGAAATAAACTTTATAACATGAGGATGAGAGATGGAGACTCGGTGGCAGAGCATTTGAACACCTTCAATACTGTGGTAAGTTAGTTAGTATCTGTTGAGATTAAAATTTCATATGAAGATAAATGTATTAGTTTAATGTGTTCTTTAAAATACTCCTGGGATAGTCTGGTTGTGTTCTTAGGTAGTAATACAATTGCCTTGAATTTTTATGAAGTGGTCTCATCCTTGTTCTCGGAGGAGATGAGACGAAACAATATGGAAGGACAGAGTACAGACGCATTATTTGCAAGAGGACGTTCCTAGAAAAGGAATAGATCTAATTTATCAAGTGGGAGATCTAAGTATAAGGGTAGATCTAAATCTCTCAGAAAGTTTGTAAGGGTATGTTGGAGATGTGGAAAAGAAGGACACTATAAGAAGAAATGTAGATCCAAATTTGAAAAAAAGAAGGGATTTGAAGAATCTCATTCTACAGAAGAAAAGACCTCCAAGGAAGAAGGAGGGGATGTGTACTTGGCTTCTTCAAGCACACATGTAGATCATGAGGCTTGGTTGGTTGACTCTGGTGCATCCTTTCATATGAATTCCCATAGGGAGTGGTTCTGTGAATATGAAAGGTATGATGGAGGTAATGTTTTGTTAGGTGATGATTCGACAACCAGAATCATAAGACGAGGAAAATTCAAGTTGAGGCTCACAGATGGAAGGATTAAAACACTGCTTGGTGTTCTGGACATCCTAGGTTTGGACAGAAATTTGATTTCTGTAAGCAAAATGGACGATGCAGGGGTAAAAACAATATTTGAAAAGGAAACCTACAGGATGGTTCGAGGAGCAATGGTGTCGCTGAAGGAAGTTCGGTTTGGAACTTTGTATAAGATGCAAGGAAGCACTATTAGTGATGGGTGTAATACTTCCATTGTTCCTGATATTAGAGTTGAAGAAGAAAGAACTCCTATAGTCTCTGGGGAAAAGGTTATGCTGTGGCATCAATGACTAGGGCATATCGGAGAGAAGGGTCTTCAACTACTACATGATAAAGGTATGGTTGAAGGTATGTCTAACTACTCTCTCGATTTTGATTTCTGTGAACATTGTCTATATCGGAAGAAGAATCGGGTAAGATTCCCCTCTGGTGCAACAAGGGTAGAAGGAATTTTACAGCTAGTTCACAATGATGTTTTTGGACCTGTGTCAGTCCCATCATTGGGAAAATATGTGTACTATGTCTCATTTATAGATGAATTCTCATGGAATACTTGGATATATTTCCTCAGGAAGAAATCTGAAGTCTTTGACATTTTAAAGAGTTTAAGGCTCTTGTTGAGAATCAAACAGAGAGAAGGATTAAGGTGTTGAGGACAGATGATGGCAGAGAGTTCTGCGAGAATGACTTTGAAGAATTCTGTATGAAGTGCAGTATATCAAGGTAGAAGAGTACACCATATACACCTCAGTAGAATGGAGTTGTAGAAAGGATGAAGATGACGCTGATGGAAAAAGCAAGGTGCATGCTCAGTGGTGCCGGGTTAGGGCAAGAATTCTGGGCAGAGGCAATGGGTACTGCATGCTACCTGGTCAACAGATCACTCTCATCAGCGTTCGATGACAAGAATCCACAAGAGGTATGGAATGGTAAGGAACTTTCTCTCACACATCTCAAGATATTTGGCTATGATGCATATGTTCATGTTCCAAAAGAAAACATGAGTAAGGTAGATAAGAAGGCTAAAAAGTGTATCTTTATTGGATATAAATATGGTCTCAAAGGTTATAAGATTTGGAACACATAAATTAAGAAGGTAGTGTATAGCCGAGATGTGGTATTTATAGAAATGAAGGATGATGTTAAACAAGAAGTCCTACCAAGTAAGGAAGAACCAGAGAAAATAGAGTTTGATTTAAAATATGACGAGTCAGACTCTATAGAAGAAAAGGAATAATAATAAGAAGATCCTCATACTCCAGATTGAGGAGATCGGTTCGAGAAAGAAGGCTACTGGAAAGGTATACTCCATCTGATTTCCATTCAAATTTTTCTTTGTCTATTACTGGTGATGATCCTAGAACTGTCAAGGAGGCAGTGGATTCAGAGGATGCAAATCTATGGAAAAGGGCCATGAACAAAGAAATGGCATCTTTGGATAAGAATGAGGCTTGGTATCTAGTGGAGTTGCCAACTGGAAGAAATCCCATTGACAACAAATGGGTATTTAAAAAGAAGCTGAATGCAGAAGGAAAAGTGGAGAAATACAAAGCTCGGATAGTAGCAAAGGGTTATTCCCAGGTTGAGGGAATTGATTTTGGTGAGATTGTTTCTTCTGTTGCCAAGTTAACCTCTATAAGATTTTTGTTATCTGTTGCTGTTGCATTTGATTTTCAAATAGAACAAATGGATGTGAAGACAACATTCCTACATGGTGATCTGGGAGAAGAAATCTATATGAAGCAACCAGAAGGTTATGTTGTGAAGGGAAAGAAGGAGCTGGTATGCAAGATGAAAAAGTCACTGTATGGTTTAAAACAATCACCAAGGATGTGGTATCAAAAATTTGATACTTATATGTTGGGACTTGGCTTCACAAGAAGAAAAGAGGATCATTGTGTGTATTTTAAATTAATTGGTGATCATTTGGCTTATTTGGTCTTGTATGTGGATGACATGTTGCTGATAGGAAACAACAAGAAGATTATCCAGGATGTGAAAACTCAGTTGTCCTCTAAATTTGACATGAAGGATCTTGGTGCTTCAAATTTCATTTTAGGCATGGNAAGGAGGGAACTCTGGTTAAATTAGAGAAAATATGTCGAGGCAATATTGCAGAGGGTTAATATGCAGAAATGTAAATCGGTCAAGGTTCCTATTCCTGTTGGTGTAAATTTATCTACGGATTAGTGTCCCAAGACACATGAAGAGGAGGAGGACATGTCTCGTGTTCCATATGCGAGTGAAGTTGGCAGTTTGATGTATGCAATGGTTTGTACTACACCGGACATTGCACATGCAGTGGGAGTTTTGAGCAGGTATATGTCAAAACCAGGGAAGGGGCATTGGACAATAGTAAAAAGGGTTTTTCAGGTATTTGCGTGGAACTGCTAGCTATGGATTGTGTTACGAAGGAAGACTAGGATTCAACAGAGTGGTGGATATACATGGATTTGTGGATGCAGACTGGGCTGGAGATCTAGATCGTAGGAGATCTACAAGTGGGTATTTGTTTAACCTGTTTGGAGGAGCAATAAGTTGGATGAGAAAAAGACAGGCTGTAGTGGCACTTTAAATTACAAAAGTTGAATACATGGCAACCACTCATGCAAGTAAGGAAGCAATATGGTTACAAAGATTATGTTCAGGTATTGGGTTGGTACAACAAGATGTAAGGATAGATTGTGACCATCAGAGTGCAATTTTTATGGCGAAGAACCCAACTCATCATTCAAAGACAAAGCATATTGATATTGAATATCACTTTGTGAGAGACATGGTTGAAGAAAATAAAGTATTGCTGATGAAGGTGGACACTTTGAAGAATGTTACAGATTCATTAACAAAATTTGTGAGCATTGAGAAGTTCTCTTGGTGTAGAGGATCCATGGGCATTGCTGCCCTGGATTGTTGACTATGTAACCCTGTAACCCCCTGTATGCAATGAAAATAACAAGTGGGAGAATGTTGGGTGTTATCACTCCAGGAAACTCTCCTAGGCTGTATCTCAGAGATGCCTGGTAACTTAATCTTTTTGAAATTATTTTCTCAATAATGGGTGTGGATTTGGATCACGATGAATATCTAAATCACTGGATTTTATCTTCAAGACAGTCTAGCTATATTCATGCAATACAAGGCCTTCGAGAGCTATTATTAGATAGGTTTGTAGATCAAATGGATAAGAAAACCAATCAATTAACCATAACATACATAACAATATATATGATGGGTCAACAAACTAGCAAAGGATGCTTATGATTCTTTCTTAACAATCAAAGGTAATATGACAGTTACCATGGGACCTTTAAACATAGACAAAGAAATGATTTCAACTCATAGGCATAGAAAAAGATAAAGAGAGTCTGATAATAACAATGAAGAAGCTTGCAGGCTTAATATATTAAAGAAAGTGTCTTTATTACAATAACAATGGATTACAGAACTCAAAATCAAACCCTTGGTTCATCAAAATTATTTGGATTTATATCCTTTAAAACAAATCTCCAGATCCTAGAATAATGGATCGAATTTACTAAAAATAGAAAATTAACAACTGATACCCAAAAATAGGTAGAAATCCTGTAAACCGGATCAGTTGTTATCTCACATGAACTTTATGTATTTCCAACTCTTCGACAGGTGTAGTAGACCTTCCAAGGCTGATTGAAAGTAAAAAACGCCACATGTTGACAACAAGACAGTTTTATGCTTGAAAAATAGGTCACCAACCTCATCTTTCCACCTTGTTGGGTATCTCCAAAATCAAAACAGACTCTTGATCATGATGGACTTAATTATTATCCAACGTTTAGAATCATTCCTGAGGCATTTGGATGAGAAAAACTTGAATCTGTGCAAAAATACTACCTTTCTTCCCTGTCAGCACTTTCGGTAGCTAAAATAGACAAAATCTGGGCCAGTTAGCTACCAAAAGCTCTGCTTTCGGTAGCTAATGAACAGTCGAAATGTTCGCCTAAGCTATCGAAAGTTCCTTCTTGGTAAGAGTATCAAAATCACAAAAATGTCTTTGTCTTAGCCTTTAAACATCTTGAGGCTGCTATTCTGAAGCTTTTGCATCTTGCTCAATCTCTGGAATGGCTGCCTCTGGATCGTTCAGATGGCTGGCTGCATGTGCTAGGGTTTGAAGATCGACAGATGTTTGAGGCTGGGATATTGTAGGCATGGATCACAATTTTAATAACTTGACCTTTTGCTTCAAGTGCCTAGCTAGCTACCATAAACTGTTGTAATCCTTTACGATCTTCTTCCACTTCTTCTTTTCCTTTATACTTTCATGTGCTAGCTTTTCTAGGGCCGCACTGGTTTCAGCAAAATTCTTTGACAGAGTTTCATTGCAAGATACTAGATATATAAAATATGCAGAACAGAAATGAAATGCTAAAAATGACAGAATAACAGTAAAATATCCAGCATAATCTCCACAATACATAGAAATGATATACGAAATAGCAACAGAAATAGCACTTTGATTCAGATAGCAATGTTCACAGGCCTCTTCGAGGGGGCAACCTCCAGTCGAGCAGCGCTCTGTTACATTAATATCCAATCTAGGGTTCTCATACCCTCGCCTCTTATTTATACTAAATATGT
>JASDQU010439286.1:19555-40265 GCA_032191745.1 Picea mariana
GCATTTATGGAGGCATCATGGGAGGCAATAGTAGCACTGAGTTGTTGCACTTCTTGTTGGGTCTTAAGAAAACCAGATTCCAAGGTGTTGAAGCGAGACTCTAGTTCTTGGCTATGGGTATGGGCCATGATGATGGGTGAACTGGAAAGGGAGCGGGCGGGGTTAGAAATTTTTGCAGAAAAATGATATGGATGAATGTGACAAAGGGGAAGAGATGAGTCTAATGGAATAGGTCTCAAATAATGGTGAAAAAATGGGAGCGGGCGGGGTCAGAAATTTTTGCCAAAAAATGATATGGATGAATGTGACAAGGGGGAAGAGATGAGTCTAATGGAATAGGTCTCAAATAATGGTGAAAAAATTTCCAATTTTTTTTTTTTTAGCTGCGGGGTTATACTTTGGTTTGAAGAATGTTGCAGTGTTGAAATCCCCAAATTCTGAACCAGAGAGTATTTACTTAGCAACGTAAACATAGATGCGCGTCAATAGATCTCGTTGGTTTAATTTGTTTATGTTGCTGTTTATGTTCCCCAAGGGTTAGGTATTCAAGGGTTCTACAGACAAGGGTTTGCCCTGTGCTATAGCTCTCTGATATACGTGCGGGGTCCAACAGTAGTACTCAGCCCAATATCTCAGGGAACTAACTAAGAAGGATAGATCGTACCCTTAGCCGTACTACCCGACTACCCAGGTACTAGAGAGTATCTTCCTAAGTGCTGTTCTCGGTGAAACTATAGCAGTCCGACGACCGATAGGTTTATCTAAAGAGGGATTCAGAAAATCTAGGCCGATCCGTACACAGGTGCTGTCTGATGCGCTACCACTCGAAGGGGTACCAACAGGGGTTACAAGGGTGGCCAACAGATGTGCGCTTAAGAACCACTTGTATTTCCTGCATGTATGAATCCCTCAACCGTGGGTTTATGCGCGTAACGACAAATCTTTGTGGCTTAAAGACGTCGAAATACGTCTCTACCCTGAAAAAAAAATACCCACAATTTCTGCCAAGGAAAGTGCTCTGATACCACTTGCAAGATACTAGATATATAAAATATGCAGAACATAAATGAAATGCTAAAAATGACAGAATAACAGTAAAATATCCAGCATAATCTCCACAATACACAGAAATGATATATGAAATAGCAACATAAATAGCACTTTGATTCAGATAGCAATGTTCACAGGCCTCTTCGAGGGGGAAACCTCCAGTCGAGCAGCGCTCTGTTACAATAATCTCCAAGCTAGGGTTCTCATACCCTCGCCTCTTATTTATACTAAATATGTCTATTAAGAGAAGCATCTAGAGGAAGATCGTTCTAGAAGCGGAAGCTTCTATTAGGTCTTCTTACATCCGCCTTATTATATTTTATTGGAAGGCCTTATTAATATTGACCTTTATTACATCCGAATGCATTGATCTACCTATGTGCGGGTTAGGACCTTAACATTCATACTTGGCTTTAATCACCCTCTCTAGCACTTCTTGCTGTTCTATTTTCCTTTTAAGCTTCTTAATCTCCTTGGCTTTTCTCTGTTTCTTTTTCTTGCTGGATGATTCACCCTTCTCAAGACTGGTGAAGCACTTGGTTTCTGGTGCTTGTTCCATGGAGAATTGTACACTTTCAACAATAGGGATTTCTCCTTGTCCTGATTCTTCATCTAAGTCTAAATATGGAAGATTTAACAAGTTTGTTTCCTTGGGTACAACATGCTCTGTGTCCCCAACAAATTCCAGCCTCTTTCTTGCTTCTTTGTGCTTGGAAGATGGAGTATCTTGTTCATATGTTACTAGAGAGATAACTCTCCTCTTTCTTTTTCCACCCCTGGGTGTAGAAGACTTCTTTGAAGAAGACTTCTCCTTGTCTTCTAGTTGTGAGTCTGTCTGAAATTCATTCCAAAACAAGAAGTGGCCCCAATCCCTGTTCCTCCTCTGCAGCAGCTCACAAACCAATAACTTAATCAAGCCATGATGAAATAATCTGCCTTCAATCTTGTTGGGCTTTGCTTTAACTTGATGAGCCATCTTAGATAGGCTTTTGTGAAGGTAATAAGGCAGGTTGAGTGGGCTCCTACCAGTGAAATGGTTCATGATCTTGAAGTGATAAATCACTACCCTATGATATCTACCTTCACAAGTTATATAGGCAAGGATATCTTTTAACAAGTGTTGCCATTTTTTCTCAAGAAAGGATGTAGGAATATCTTTCTTCCAAATCAAACACTTGTGTTCTGGTTTCACGTAGGATCTGAACTCAATATCTTTTGTAACAATGGTTTTGAACCAATTTTCTCTAGTCCTGGGAAACTCTGTCACTTCAGCTATAAGGGCTTCATCCACTTGGAATTCATCTTGCCCAATGATTGCTTTCTCCCATCAAAAGTTAGAGCGAAATCCTCTGCCACCTGCTGGTGAAAACCCTGCAATTTTTTACAAAACTGGTAACATCCTGCATCCTTGAAGAATTGACACACCTCTGGGTGTGAATCCAAATAACCGATGTCATCCAACTCTCTTCTCAGCACTGGTCCTCCTATCTTCATTTGCTGGTCAGATCCTGTGTACCTGCAATTTTTTAAAAATGGGCTTGGAGGGGAAACCACACAACGCATGAGGGGGTTTCTTAGTTCAGTTATAACAGAGATGAGAAAGCTGGAAAATGAAGTTAGCAAGAGAACTGATTACAAGGGGTATGAGAGGCAAGTGTTTGATTTGAAAAATTCGGTTCATTAACAATTCGAACACCAGAACAGAAAGTACATCTCCACGTTATTAAATGAAACAGATGATTTTAAAATTTAAGTTCCAAGTCATCAAACGACTCATTTCCTGTCTTTTCAACGATCTATATTGAAATCATGAAAGTTCCTTCTGACGATTTAGGCACCCCAAAGGACGAGCTGACTTTTCTGAGCTTCGATGCTTTCGATAGCTAACATAGCTCCAACTTTTGGGTTTTAGCTATCGAAAGCTAAGGATTTCGATAGCTAACATAGCTTTTCAGAGACACACTTAGCTACCAAAACCTGTGTTTTGATTTTTTGAAATAAAACCCTGAACCAAAGCTTTTGAAACTTTATTACAAACTCAAGCTCTTAAAAAAAACAAAACTTAACAAATTTAGAAAGGAAATTTTTTAAAGACATCCTATCACCTAAAATGAAATAACTCGTTTGGTTTATTTGAGGAGATAACACTGGCTCCCATTGGGGGTGAAAGCCTCCCTGTGAGGTTTCAAGAACCACAGAACCAATGCCTTTCTTGTAAAAAGAAAATTCAAACCTATCTACTAGTGCTTCCATTGGGCATGGAGTTATTTTGCAAAAACAAAAACTGAAAATAAAATTTACAATGACAAGGCTTTGAAGCCTTAGATGAAATAGAGTTTCAGAAAATGCCCATTGACTGGGCCACCAAACATTTATTCACCTTCCAAACTTTGCAAAATGAAGGTGTTGTTGTGTTGTACTTGAGTTATCATGAAAGGACCGGTTCACAAAGAGTCAAACTTGCCGTGCTTGCATTTATCTTGTCTGAGAGCATCCCATTTCAGAACCCAGTCACCAACCTGAAAGTTGTCCTCCTTTGATTTTCTGTCAAAAGTATCCTTGATCCTCTTTTGATGAGCTTCTGATTTATCCACCAGCTGTTCTCTGACCTGCTGCAATTCTACCAAGTCAAGCATTCTTCTCACCATATCATTCGATTCAGTTTGTTCTTCCTGAAAGAACTTAGCCACTGGTAGAACTAGATGAATGGGGAAAATGGCATCTGTGCCATAAACTAGTTTGAAAGGAGAAGTTCCTATAGATTTATTGATAGTCACTCTGTCGGCCTAAAGAGAAAACTTTAGTTTAGAATCCCAGCTCCTTTGATTCTCCTCCAACAACTTTCTAATGATTCTGACTAGACTCTTATTGGATGACTCCACAAGGCCATTTCCTTGAGGGTAGTAGGGAGTAGAGTGTACCAATTGAATGCCCATTGACTTACACATGTCAACCAATGCATCAACTTTGAAGGCTGCTGCATTTTCTGTCACTAGCCTTTTTGGGCAACCAAATTTGATTAGAATGTTTTCATAGAAAAACTTCATGACGACCTGATGAGTGGCATTTCTAGTGGGGATTGCCTCTATCCACTTGGTAAAATAGTCAATGGCTACCAGGATCCACTTATGCTGACCACTAGATGAAGGCTTAATCTCGCCTATGAAATCTAAGCTCCACTGCTAAAAAGGACCATTCACTACAATAGGTCTCAAGGGTAGAGATTTTAGTTGCTGTTTTCCTGTGAATCTTTGGCACTTATCGCAAGATTTCACAAAGGCACAAACATTTGAAAAAAGAAAAGGCCAGTAATACCCAGCGCTTAGGATTTTATGAGCTATGGTCTTCCAGTAATGATGGCCTCCACAAATACTCAAATGAAACTGATGCATGACTTCAACTGACTCATCTTTGTCTAAACATCTCAGTAGTAAACCAGTAGGATCTTTCTAATACAAAAGATTATCATTAATGCAAAATTTAATTGCTCTGAGCTTAAGGGATTGGGCTTGAGTCATGATGAGTTCAGGAGAAACCTCCAACTTCTATAAAAAATGAACAATACCTGAATACCACTCACATGAAGACAAATTCTCGGCCACCTGCTGGCTGTCATGTTGCTCTTCTGCTGCTACCCCTGTCTGCAAACTTGCTGAACTTTCCCCAATGAAATTTATGTCCAAAAGATCACAGTTCTCTTCTGTCATGAGCTTGGCAAGGCCTTGGCCTTTTACCAACTTAGTGAGCTTCACTTCTATGTAAAACTCAATCAGCTTTGCGATCCATTTAGCTCTCTTTCCATCAATATCAGGCTGGGTCAAGACATCCTTCACTGAGGCTGAAGGAACATAGGCCACAACCTTTGCATGGAGGATATAAATTATGAAAGATTTTAATGACTTAATGAGAGCATAATCTTGTTTTTGTATAGGATCATACCTTAGTTCAACATCCCTGAGTGATTTTCTGAAGAAAGCCACCGGGTGATCAAGACCTTCATCATCTATTTGTAACATGACTACTACCACTGTGTCATAGGAAGCAAAAGAGAAAATATAGAAATTCTTGGTGTAATCCGGACTGATTAGAGTGGGAGATTCCATGATAGCCTGTTTGATATCCTGAAATGAACTTCTTGCATTGTCTGTCCATTTTATCTCAGATCCCTTTTTAAGCATAGAGGTTATATGTTTCACTAACTCGACGAAATTAGGAATAAATCTTCTGACAAAATTGATCTTACCGAGTAAGGATTGAATATCCTTCTTTGACCTTGGTATGGACAACTTCTGAATTGCTTCCACTCGAGTTGGATCAATTTTCACTCCCTCTGCTGAAACGATGTGGCCTAGGAGCTTACCCTTCTTGAGAGCAAATTGAGACTTTTTGGGGTTCAACAAAATCCCGAACTGTTTGCATTTCAAAAATACTCTTTTGAGATGCTTCAAATGCTCTTCATGACTGCTAGAATAAACTGTGATATCATCAATATAGATGAGGAAAAACTTTTCCTTCTCTCCCACGATAGCTATGTCCATAGCCCTATGAAAAGTGGCCCCGACATTCATTAGCCCGAATGGCATCTTCGCGTACATGAAGGTACCCCAAGGAGTAGTAAAGGCATATTTTTCTTAGTCATCAGGATGTACAGAAACCTGGTTATAGCCTGAGAAGCCATCTAGGAAAGACATGACAGTGGCTCCTGAAATTCTTTGCAGCAAGTGTTCCATATTCGGTAGGGGATAATTGTCTTTCTTGGAGCATTTATTTAGGTTTCTAAAATCAACGCATAACCTGATCTCACCACTTTTCTTTCTCACTATTACTAGGTTTGCAATCCATTTAGAGTATCTTAGTGGAATTATGATTTTGGCATCGAGGAGCTTTTTGATTTCTTTTTCAATTACCGGCAATAGGAGAGGACTGATAGGTCTCAACTTCTGTTTGAAGGGGATGGTGTCTTTCTCAAGGGGAATATTATGTTGAATGACATCAGGATTATAAGTTTTCATATCACTGTATTTCCAGGCAAAAAAATCAGCAAATTCCTTCAAAATGCTGCAATATTCTGACCTCTGATCAACAGTTAACTCAGTGGACAGATTTATGAATTTAGGATTACTCTGGCTTCCTATATGGTGCTCATGGACAATAGGATCCCTCTCCTTCTTATTAGGTTTGTAGGGGACATCATTTTGGTTGAAAATCTTCTCAAGAGGCACCAAACCCCTAGGTATATAATTGTTTGGCAGCTGAACAATATCATGTTGACCCATTTTTTTCTTCAACTTAGGTTTTTTGGATTCCCCTACATTTTGGTTTTCCTGGTCAATATGCATATCAGAAAATTCATCTACAACCTGGAGAAATCTACTAAGCTCATCATCATCTTCAAAGACTTTCCAATATTTGATATTATCGGACATGGATGGTCTATATTTGACTTGGATTTCATAATTCAGTCTAGGAGGCATGGGAGGAATGAACATACTGGCTGAGACAACAAGGGAATCAACAAGGTGATTCATAGCTCTGGTTATATAAGAAATATAAAAAATGGAAAAAGAGTCCCTGATTTTCCATACCTCATCCCTGTAAGCTTTCAACCTGACATGTTTTGCTTGGAAAGTACTATTCACTTGTTGTATGATGAGATCCGCATCTCCAAACACCTTTAGTCCTTTGATTCCCATTTCCTTGGTAGAATTTAATCCCAACAACAAAGCCTCATACTCTCCTATATTGTTAGTAGTTTTAAAAACAAGTTTAAAAGACAAATGAATAGCCTCTTTTGAAGGAGAAATCAAAACTACACATGGACCTGCTGAGTCTTTGGTACTGGCACCATCAAAGAACATGCTCCACATGGGAGTAATCTCTCGATCAGTCTATTGATAATTAGGCTTTGTGAGCTGCAAAGGAGTTGGCTGAGAATCATCTATTTGTAGAATGCATGACCGAAAGTCCGTGTCCAATGCATAGATGGGATGGTTTACAGAATTCTTCCCATCACTAATGATGTAGGCGAGATGATTTTCTCTATAAAGTCTCTTTAACTCTCCTCCAAACACCGGGACTGTGGCATACGAAAGATCCATCAGCAAGGTACCTCCTAGCCTTTTGCTCCATGAACGTGATAAGAGAATGCCGAACTTGGGTGGGATATCAGCCACTACAACGTCCATTACCACGTTGGCTGAGAATCATCTATTTGTAGAATGCATGACCGAAAGTCCGTGTCCAATGCATAGATGGGATGGTTTACAGAATTCTTCCCATCACTAATGATGTAGGCGAGATGATTTTCTCTATAAAGTCTCTTTAACTCTCCTCCAAACACCGGGACTGTGGCATACGAAAGATCCATCAGCAAGGTACCTCCTAGCCTTTTGCTCCATGAACGTGATAAGAGAATGCCGAACTTGGGTGGGATATCAGCCACTACAACGTCCATTACCATGCTTCTCATTGGCAGCTGGGCAAGGTTTATGACAAGGTCTTTTATGAGGCCGAGGCATCTAACTTTCCTAGAGTTGAAAGAGAAGAGATCATGGTAAGGATTTATGATGTCAATCCCAAGCTCATCCATCACTGCTTTAGGCATAAGATTGTGTGACGCTCCCGAGTCAAGCAAGCAGTTGTGAAGGATCTTGTCATGGATATTCAGGGATATGTAGAAGGGTGGACAAGAATCATCTCGATCCTCTACCATAGGTCCTATAGTCACTGTGGGCTTGTCATCTTGAAGGTTTACGTAATCAACAGCTGGGGGAGTCTTTGGTTGAAGGGACTTCAGGATAGCAGACTTGAATATGTCATTCTTCATAAGTTTAGTCAATGGCATAGGTATTTTTACCTTCTGAATTTTTGATTCGAAATTAAATGAAAATGATATTTTATCAGAAGGTTTTACCTCATTAGAAGGAGCTTCGAGGGATACCTGTTCTTTAGCTTGGGGATGTAATTGATTCTACTATTTTTTTGCAGGAGTGAAGGTCTGCTTTGCATGAGCAGCAGGATGCTTGGCAGCAACATCTTTCTTTTTTCCAGGGGCAGCAAGCAATGGCTTTGGAGCGACAGTATTAGATCTTAAATTGTAACCTGGATGATCATCTGTTTGATAAAAATATTCTTCAATGCTTGCCTCATGAATCTTCTCATTCATCTGGGCCTCCTCATAATCTGTTTGTGTCAAGAAGGAGGAATGAGTATCATCCCCAAAGCAATTGATGTCGTCTTCTTCTTCAAATTCATCATGAGATAGCTCCTGCTCTTCTTCTAGCACTGCATTTTGGAAGGGGGCCCAGATCCTTTGGTCTTGAGCTGCATTCTTGTCTCTCTGAAGGATCTGGACCTGCTGGTTGTTCCTTCTGTAAGGTAATGCGTTGGGATTCCTGGGAGCATAGGCATCAGGCTCTTTACTTCTTGCTGGCTGCTGGCTCTGAATTTTCAGTTTTGACATCTTCGAGGTCAAGTTGTCCAACATCTTGGCCATATTTTCCATTTTGGTATTTGAAGAAGAAGGAGGATCAGCAGGCAACATCTTTCTCTCAAATTTTCCTTTAAGTTTATGAGATGCCATAATGTTAGATTCAACCTCAAGAGCAACATCTTTCATTAAAGCGAGTGTGGCTGACCTTCTTTCTCTAAGGATCAAGCAAAATTCTGGATCAAAGGAGAAAGAATAAGTAATCTTTGCTGATGCACTAGTTGGCTTTATCTTTGCAGGGATCTTGCCAAACATCTTATTGAATCTTTTGGTGAAGTCCGAGACAGACTCCCCATTTTCTCTTCTTAGATTTCCAAATTCAGTAATATAATACAAGAGGTCACTTCTTTCTCCCCAATGTTTCAAAAACACTTCTTCTAACTGCTCAATGCCTGCCACTAAATTTGCTGGCAGTTCCTTGAACCACTTCCTTGCTTGACCATCCAAGCTCTGCACAAAAATTCTCGTCCAAACATCCTCCTCTGAAATGTTAATGTTCTCAGCATAGGCATAGAAAGCCTCTATGTGTTCTTCAACAGTATAATCTCCAGATATAGTAAAATTTGGCATATATTTATGATAATCTTCTGTTGGCATGGCTGATAAGGGATTGGGAAAAACAAGAGGATCATACCTATTGGCTAATATCTGTTCCATTTTTGTCAAAGGAGCAGCCATGACAATCTTGGGGGTTGATGCAGATGAAGAAGTTTATGTAGATGACGGCTGAGATGGGACAGGTGGGACTATGGACAATGGAGGTCTTACTTCATTGAGGAATGAAGTGGAAGTACTGGCAAGATGAATTCCCTGAAATGTGGTTCCTGAATAAGGTGGGAAATAAGAAGCTCTATAAAATTGGCTGAGCAGCAAGGCCAAGTTTTCTTCACCCTTAGAGGAAATATCTTGTAAAATATCTTCAAGAATAAGAAAACTAGTATGAGTATGGAAAAAACTTTCAACAGGCCCAGTTTGTGAAGAATTCAAGGAAGAGGAAGAGTCCTCTTCTTGGATAGATTCTACAACTTCTTCTCCAAAGTTGGATATAGTAATATGCTCAGAAATAGGATCTATAAGATCAGAAGAAAATTAAGGCTCATCACCCTTCAAGATTTCTGACAAAATTACAATTTTCTAAGAACTAGAAGTTTCAGCATAAGTGGATTCGACAAAAGGTTCTCTAGAAATAAATGAAGAAGTGTTTCTTGAAATACCTAGTCTAGATGCTCTTGCAGATCTGGAAGTTTTTCTTTGCAATGCTTTTCCACTTCTGATGATCTTCTCAGGGTCTGGAATTGGTGTTTCCAGTGGCCTTTCTTGGTTTKMTCTGGTACGAGCCCTTCTCGGAGCCACTTTGTTCCAATGGAGTCGCCAGATAGATGATTACAATTGAAAATGTGTCCAGACTTTGTCTATCATCAAAGTTGCATCTATGTCATCTCCCAAGGACGCTGAGCTTCAATCTCTGTCCCCGACAACGACGCCAATTTGTTATCACTCTAGGATACCCTCCTAGGCTGTATCTCAGAGATGCCTGGTAACTTAACCTTTTTGTAATTATTTTCTCAATAATGGGTGTGGATTTGGATCAAGATGAATATCTAAATCACTGGATTGTATCTTCAAGACAGTCTAGCTATATTCACGCACTACAAGGCCTTCAAGAGCTATTATCAGATAGGTTTGTAGATCAAATGGATAAGAAAACCAATCAATTAACCATAACATACATAACAATATATATGATGGGTCAACAAACTAGCAAAGGATGCTTATGATTCTTGCTTAACAATCAAAGGTAAGATGACAGATACCATGGGACCTTTAAACATAGACAAAGAAATTATTTCAACTCATAGGCATAAAAAAGATAAAGAGAGTCTGATAATAACAATGAAAGAAGCTTGAAGGCTTAATATATTAAAGAAAGTGTCTTTATCAAAATAACAGTGGATTACATAACTCAAAATCGAACCCTTGGTTCATCAAAAGTATTTGGCTTTATAGCCTTCAAAACAAATCTCCAGATCCTAGAATAATGGATCGAATTTACTAAAAATAGAAAATTAACAACTGATACCCAAAAATAGGCAGAAATCCTGTAAACTGGATCAATTTTTATCTCACGTGAACTTTATGTCTTTCCAACTCTTCGATAGGTGTAGTAGACCTTCCAAGGATGATTGAAAGTCGAAAACGCCACCTGTTGACAACAAGGCAGTTTTATGCCTGAAAAATAGGTCACCAACCTCATCTTTCCACCTTATTGGGTATCTCCAAAATCAAAACAGACTCTTGATCATGATGGAATTAATTATTATCCAACATTTAGAATCATTCCTGAGGCATTTGGACGAGAAAAACTTGAGTCTGTGCAAAAATACTACCTTTCTGCCCTGTCATCACTTTCGGTAGCTAAAATAGACAAAATCTGGGCCGGTTAGCTACCGAAAGCTCTTCTTTCGGTAGCTAATGAACAGTCAAAATGTTCGCCTAAGCTACTGAAAGTTCCTTCTTGGTAAGAGTATCAAAATCGCAAAAATATCTTTGTCCTAGCCTTTAAACATCTTGAGGCTGCTATTCTGAAGCTTCTGCATCTTGCTCAGTCTCTGGAATGGCTGCCTCTGGATCATTTAGATGGCTAGCTGCATGTGCTAGGGTTTGAATATCGACAGATGTTTGAGGCTGGGATATTGCAGGCATGGCTCACAATTTTGATAACTTGACCTTTTTCTTCAAGTGCCTAGCTCGCCACCATAAACTATTGTAATCCTTTACCATCTTCTTCCACTTCTTCTTTTCCTTTATACTTTCATGTGCTAGTTTTTCTAGGGCCGCACTGATTTCAGCAAAATTCTTTGACAGAGTTTCATACCTGGCTTTAATCACCCTCTCTATCACTTCTTGTTGTTCTATTTTCCTTTTAAGCTTCTTAATCTCCTTGTCTTTTCTCTGTTTCTTTTTCCTGCTGGATGATTCACCCTTCTCAAGACTGGTGAAGCACTTGGTTTCTGGTGCTTGTTCCATGGAGAATTCTACACTTTCCGTAACAAGGATTTCTCCTTGTCCTGATTCTTCATCTGAGTCTGAATATGGAAGATTTAAAAAGTTTGTTTCCTTGGGTACAACATGCTCTATGTCCCCAAGAAATTCTAGCCTCTTTCTTGCTTCTTTGTGCTTGGAAGATGGAGTATCTTGTTCAGATGTTACTGGAGAGATAGCTCTCCTCTTTCTTTTTCCACCCCTGGGTGTAGAAGACTTCTTTGAAGAAGAATTCTCCTTGTCTTCTAGTTGTGAGTCTGTCTGAAATTCATTCCAAAACAAGAAGTGGCCCCAATCCCTGTTCCTCCTCTGCAACAACTCACAAACCAATAACTTAATCAAGCCATGATGAGATAATCTTCCTTCAATCTTGCTGGGCTTTGCTTTAACTTGATGAGCCATCTTAGATAGGCTTTTGTGAAGGTAATAAGGCAGGTTGAGTGGGCTCCTACCATTGAAATAGTTCATGAGCTTGAAGTGATAAATCATTACCCTATGATATCTACCTTCACAAGTTATATAGGCAAGGATAACTTTTAACAAGTGTTGCCATTTTTTCTCAAGAAAGGATATAGGAATATCTTTCTTCCAAATCAAACACGTGTGTTCTGGTTTCATGTAGGATCTGAACTCAATATCTTTTGTAACAATGGTTTTGAACCAATTTTCTCCAGTCCTGGGAAACTATGTCACTTCAGCTATAAGGGCTTCATCCACTTGGAATTCATATTGCCCAATGACTGCTTTTCTCCCATCAAAAGTTAGAGCGAAAGCCTCTGCCACCTGCTGGTGAAAACCCTGCAATTTTTTACAAAACTGGTAACATCATGCGTCCTTGAATAATTGACACACCTCTAGGTGTGAATCCAAATAACTGATGTCATCCAACTTTCTTCTCAGCACTGGTCCTCATGTCTTCATTTGCTGGTCAGCTCCCGTGTACCTGTAATTTTTAAAAAACGAACTTGGAGGGGAAACCACACAATGCAGGAGGGGGTTTCTTAGTTTAGTTATAACAGACGTGAGAAAGGTGGAAAATGAAGTTAGGGAGAGCGCTAATTACAAGGGGTATGAGAAGAAAGTGTTTGATTTGAAAAAGTCGGTTCATTAACAATTCGAACGACAGAACATGAAGTACATCTCCACATTATTCAATGAAATAGATGATTTTAAAATTTAAGTTCCAAGTCATCAAACGACTCATTTCCTGTCTTTTTGGCGATCTATATTGCAATCATGAAAATTCCTTTTGACAATTTAGGTGCCCCAAAGGACGGGCTGACTTTTCTGAGCTCTGATGCTTTTGGTAGCTAACATAGCTCCAACTTTTGGGTTTTAGCTATCGAAAGCTAAGGATTTCGATGGCTAACATAGCTTTTTGGAGACACACTTAGCTATCGAAACTTGTGTTTTGATTTTTTTAAATAAAACCCCGAACCAAAGCTTTTGAAACTTTATTACAAACTCAAGCTCTTAAAAAAAACAAAACTTAAAAAATTTAGAAAGGCAATTTTTTAAAGACATCCTATCACCTAAAATGAAATAACTCGATTGGTTTATTTGAGGAGATAACATTGGGTATGTGTTATATCCTTTGCACGAGTAGTAGTGTTGGAGCGTATGCACCGGGTGCAAATTCCCCCCGCGCGTGGGTTCAGGGGCAATGCCCTCGAGATTTTTTCTGCCTCGAAAAATGTGTCACATATTTCTGCCTCATAAAACATGTCACATGTTTAGGTGGTTTTTCGGGCACATGGTTTCTTTGCCGATGGTTTTCTATTTCCGGTTAAGGAATTAGGGTTGTTGACTAATCCAAGTCATTGGGTTAGGGTTTTGTATGCCACTAGCTCCTATATGTATATTGTATTGTAAACAATGTAACACAATGAATGCATATAGAATATGATGGTTTTCCCGGTTTGGGTTTTCAGGGGAAAAATCTTTGTGTAATGTTTGTATTTTCCATTGTATCTTTTTTGTTCTTTTACTGAATATATGTTTGTACTAGTTATTGTATAAGGTTAAAATCTACAAGGTCTACTGATTTACAATTTTTTTTGAGCCCATAATAAGCTTTCCACCCTCCACTTATCATTTTTTCAATGCTATAGTTCCAATTGATCTTGTAGTGGATATCGATTACAATATACTTGTATGAAGGCACTTCCTCCAAGCTATTGTTGTCATAAACAAAAGTACCATAGGTGATCCTTTTGGATTTAATTTCATAACCTTTGTTTTGTCAGTATTCACAGTCATGCCCAAGCTAGAGCAGAAGTCCTTGAGGGTTATTAGTTGCTTACCTAGATCATAGGGACTCTTTTTAATAAGAACAATATCATTATCATAAAGAAGGAGGATGATGACTATACTAGCGAGAGTCATGCCAACACAACCTGCATCCTCCAAACAATCTTCTAACTTTTCAATATAGATGTTGAAAAGGGTAGGGGATAGGGGACAACCTTGATTGACTCCTATATTACAATTAATTTCTTTCGACCAGCCCTCAATGTTCCTAAACTTGGCAATAAATTTCTCATATAGCCTTATTGCAACAACACTTAACTCGAAAGGGAATTTAAGCTCTTCTAACATATTCTAGAGGTTAGTCTTGGGCACAATGTCAAAAGATTTTCTAAAATCAATCAAACAACAAAGGAGATTGATTTTATCATTACGACACTCCTCTGTAATGATCCTAAATGTAACAAGGTGGTCCACGGTGGAGTGGTAGCCTCTAAACCCAACCTGGTCTCTAGCTCTTTTTCCATGGCTTTGTAGCCATGTGCCAATCTTCTTTTCCAAAATACTTCCATATAGCTTAGCTAAAATGGGGCTAATCATAATGGTCCTATAATTAGAGGGATTGCTTTTATCCCAACTTTTAAAAATAGACACAACGAGGCTTTGAGTCCAAGGTTTCGGGAAGCCTTATTGGATAGCTAAATTGAAGAGATTATGTATGAAAGCCACTTAATCCCAAACTTAATCTCTTCTATAGAAAACACTTCATCCTTTGTAAATCTTTTTGGCATGCTATCCATAACGTTAGGGGATTCATACGTTATTTATGTGATAACCTGTGAATTGAATTTGTCTTATAATTGTTATTATGTAATGTTTATCTTGTTATAATAAGATATTTTTGTATTGAAGTTATGTAGATATTAATATTTTTTTTATAAACCACGCGTGTCTAAACATCTTTGTAGTTTGTGTATATTATGATTAACCCATATACCAAAAAAAATGTGACATAAATTATTTATAAACATTATCTATATTAACAATTTTTCTAATTTGAAAATTGGATGCGAAATACAAATGTTTAGATTAATGAGATAGCATCCTCGCTTTAATATTAACATTACTGACAAATTTAGAATGATACATTATAAATTATTTTTAATTCATATTATTATATATATAATATTAAAAAATATCTAATACCATGTCTCTATGTTAAAATGATATTCTTATATTAATATTCTTCTAATAAATAAATTAATTCACATTTTTGGAACCAAAACCATATTCATTAAACTTATACATCATTAACAATCTCAATATTTCCAAACCAACTGTAAATAATTAAAAAAAAATCAATTACAAGGATTTGGATTCTACATATCATTATGTGTTTTCATACAATCGACTTGTGGTATATGATTCTTTTATAATACACACACACATTTTCAGGTTACATTGTTTCGAGAAAACCCTAGAATCTTCAAGGCACAAGGTCGATTAACAACGGGGCTCAAAACCATTACAACAATATACTCGTTATGAGCTCAACATGTCACTTGTGGGAATTGAACCTGGGTGAAAAGGATAACAATCAATCCTCCCAATCACCCAAGCTAAACCCAATTGACTCTCTCTCTCTCTCTCCACACACACAC
Source organism: Picea mariana (assembly GCA_032191745.1). Classification (NCBI taxonomy): domain Eukaryota; kingdom Viridiplantae; phylum Streptophyta; class Pinopsida; order Pinales; family Pinaceae; genus Picea; species Picea mariana. The sequence goes on from JASDQU010439286.1 coordinate 35,045, forward strand.
ACACACACACACAATTTATTTATTCCTCTATTATTAATATATAAAAATATTATATAACTTGCAAACTAGATTCCAAACTTTATAGAATTTAGTTTGAGATAATCAAAACTTTCCATTTGATTGTTGAAGTTAACATATTTTAATATCACAGTGAAGTGATAACAAGAGTTACCCATAATATTCATATGTCCTAATATAACAACACATAAATAATAAGAGCTAGCCCTATTACCTATGACTATAATAAGACCAAATTGTTCTGTGATTTGGGGCAAAAGAGATGCCCATTCAAATATAATATGAGAGTGCAAGCAAAATCAACTAAGACTAGGTATTGGCACTGTTAATCTTTCCTTTCCAAGTCTTAGTTTACATAGATGTAGATTGACTAATTTACTGGCTACGTGGTTGTTGTATGGGTTTACCCTTCTAGATTCTGCTCCCCACCCATCCTGTCTATCCCCTATACCACTTTCATCAAGTATTTCTATTTTAGTAAAAAAAGTACAACTTGTCCAGGACTGCTTGCTGTTGAGTACCCTACTCTTCAATTACCTAAGCAATAACGGATTTCTTATGCTAGTATACTTTTACCATCTTGAAATATTTGGTGTCTTTACTTTTGGAGAATTTTGTATCCAAAATCCAATTTAGTAGCTCCTCATCCACCTTCTCAGTAGATGTATTGCCCCTCTTCTCCCTAACCCTACTCTTGATTCTCTCAACTTCATCCTTGACAAAGGTTGAAAACTTTGTTGTCTCCAGGGCTTCCCTTTTGACTCGGATTTACCTATGGTTCTTACTCTTCTCAATTGGGTTTCGATAAACTGAAGGTATTCCTTTTTGGATAACCAAAATCCTACCTGCAACATGCTTCCCTTCAAGCTTGTTGTCATTCATATCGATGGAGATATTCCCTTCTATCTTGTTTCCAAAGGCGTTGATTGATTTAGTGCTAGTAGAAGTGGGTTTTTCAAATCCACCATCCATGATGAATCTGACTCTCCCAACCTTGGAATTCAGACAAAAATGGAAATGTGCCTTGGTCGAGAGAGGAATAGGCCAATGAGACGGATATACAGACCCTTCCTAGGTCCTTCCAAGAGTATACATGTTTTCTCAAGGGTAACTAGATCCCCACTTGATAGTGCTTGATGAGATCAACATCTGGCCTAGAAAATGCATTAAAAAGATAGATACAACATGGGAAAATCGCAGAAATAACTAACCTCTCTTGCTTTCCCAAAGACCTGCCAAACTTCCCCTTTAACTTATAAACTATCTACATGGCATTTTCTAGACCTAGATCATTCATATTCGTCATTTGATCGAGATAGAATTGAATTCTCATGCAAGGTGGTAAATAAATCCCCATTTGGGAGAGTTGAGTTATAATGGCTTGCCTACTTCCTCCCTAATTTGCACGGTAATTCATTATAGGAGTCTATTGCCAACTATCGTTTGGAATGACAAACATCCTGTCTGACCAATGATTACACCCCTAACATCCAATACGAGGGGATATTAGTGTTAAGATAGTATGAATATTTGATATTTATAACCAAACTTAAGAGTCATTTCGTAAAATTTTATTCAAAGATAAACATGTTAATGTAATTTAGCAAAAAAAATGATAAAAACTTGTTAAATTGAGATGAGAGAGAAATTGTTATCGTCACTTTTATATATATTCAAGTTTATTTTAGTCTTAAAGGTTAGTAGTGGTTCGACATGTCATGTTATTGCAATATTTGTCAAAACAATTACTTAATCGAATCTATCTTGGTTCCTCAGAGTTAGTCATATAATTGTAAACTAATGACATTTACCTCAAACACCATTCATAAACAAAAATATAATACTCTCTTAATTTTAATTACTAATAAAATCATAATATATCTATATCTATATATATTATTATTATTTAAAACTCCAATATTCTTCTTTACAACATTTAACATTTAAATAAGGAAATAAAATTACTAAATCCATCACTTGCATATYTCAAGTACAAGCCTCTACATCATTAAAGAAATATATTCTAATTAATCAAAAAAATCTAAAATTTACAATCCCATTCAATACCTTTATCCAGAGCACATTCCATCTTGGAATCCCTTAGACGTGGAAGTGCTCTATCCATATAATTGAGCGCTGTTAAAAATGAATGATGTGTGGGCCCTTGTTTTGGCAAAGGTTTAAGAAATTCCAAGATCAATGAGGATAAGAGCATCTTCAAGTTTCATGATGTACATCATGATCCCTTTCACCTTTCTGAGTTTGACTTATGGTGTAGGCCTTACCAAATTATATGAAGATAAAGAGGTTGTGCACATTTAACATTTAGATAAGGGAATAAAATTACTAAATCCATCACTTGCATATCTCAAGTACAAGCCTCTACATCATTAAAGGAATATATTCTAATTAATCAAAAAAATCCAGAATTTACAATCCCATTCAATACCTTAATCCAGAGCAAATTCCATCTTGGAATCTCTTAGATGTGGAAGTGCTCTATCCATATAATTGAGCGTTGTTAAAAATGAATGATGTGTGGGCCCTTGTTTTGGCAAAGGTTTAAGAAATTCCAAGATCAATGAGGATAAGAGCATCTTCAAGTTTCATGATGTACATCATGATCCCTTTCACCTTTCTGAGTTTGACTTATGGTGTAGGCCTTACCAAATTATATGAAGATAAAGAGGTTGTGCACATTTAACATTTAGATAAGGGAATAAAATTACTAAATCCATCACTTGCATATCTCAAGTACAAGCCTCTACATCATTAAAGGAATATATTCTAATTAATCAAAAAAATCCAGAATTTACAATCCCATTCAATACCTTAATCCAGAGCAAATTCCATCTTGGAATCTCTTAGATGTGGAAGTGCTCTATCCATATAATTGAGCGTTGTTAAAAATGAATGATGTGTGGGCCCTTGTTTTGGCAAAGGTTTAAGAAATTCCAAGATCAATGAGGATAAGAGCATCTTCAAGTTTCATGATGTACATCATGATCCCTTTCACCTTTCTGAGTTTGACTTATGGTGTAGGCCTTACCAAATTATATGAAGATAAAGAGGTTGTGCACATTTAACATTTAGATAAGGGAATAAAATTACTAAATCCATCACTTGCATATCTCAAGTACAAGCCTCTACATCATTAAAGGAATATATTCTAATTAATCAAAAAAATCCAGAATTTACAATCCCATTCAATACCTTAATCCAGAGCAAATTCCATCTTGGAATCTCTTAGATGTGGAAGTGCTCTATCCATATAATTGAGCGTTGTTAAAAATGAATGATGTGTGGGCCCTTGTTTTGGCAAAGGTTTAAGAAATTCCAAGATCAATGAGGATAAGAGCATCTTCAAGTTTCATGATGTACATCATGATCCCTTTCACCTTTCTGAGTTTGATTTATGGTGTAGGCCTTACCAAATTATAGGAAGATAAAGAGGTTTTGCACTCTTGAAACGTTTTAGGGAATTGTTTGATAGATAGGAAGATAAAGAGGTTTTACACTCTTGAAACGTTTTAGGTGGGAGGGGGGTATTAATGGAGAAATTATATTATAATTTCTCCATTAATGCCTCCACAATTGTTTGATAGTGATTATCAAATTAAAGAAAGGTGAGGGGTTTTGTATTTTTAAATTTTTGTATAGTGCAGTGTTTATCAAATTAAGGGAAGGAAGGTGAGGGGTTTTGTATTCTTAAATTTTTTTGGGAAATTGTTTTAGGATTTTTTTATTTAGGTAATATATTTTGGAAAAAAATTTGGACAAAAATATGGGTTTCGGTGTAATGATCAAGTCACAAAAGTGATCCCATAAATTTATACTTTTATGTTTGTCTATACTTATGATTATGGTCAAAACTTCGTATATAAAATCATTAAAGACTCTCAAATATAAAGCTTATTATTTGACAATATAATATAATTCATATATCAATGTTAATGATTATTTAGTATGGAATTTCAATATCTATCTGTTTGGATCTATACTATATTTGATAAAATATAAATGTATTTGAGATAAACTCTATATTTTTTATACATATTCCATACTTTGTAGGTTTATTTGTTCCTCTTTTTTTGAGGATAGTATATAAGATAAACTCTATATTCTTTGAGACAAAAAATCATATCAACAACAAAACTCAAAACCATCATAATAATATATATATTATAAATTTAACATATCACTGGGAAAAATAACACTTCGTTTCACAACCACACAAATTAAAACTAATTAACATAAAACTTAAAAAATACTACAAATTATAATAATAATAAAAAATAAGATACCAAACGAATTGCTCCACGTGATCATATTGACAATAGACCTCAAGATTGTGAGGTCAACGTAAACTCTTTAAGTGGGGACGGCACACACCATGCTCGTTTTTATTGTTGCTTTTATATGTTTTAATCTCTATTGTTTGTCGGGGAAGGTGACACCACATTTTGACTCTTATAGGAGGCAACTTTTCATTTTTATTTTAGTTGTACCACTCGAATATCATATTAATAAAAAGGTGTAAGATTTTATATAAATTCAACTCAATATATACCCTTCATACTAAGTATCTAACTTTGAAAAATCCAATTTGAAATCACTTACAATTGACCTTCATTATTCTCTTATGACTAGAAAATTAAAAAATTAATAGGTTATTTTAATTATATATAATAAGTTTAAAATTAGTGGTGGAGAGTGAAGGGTTTTATCTATTTTTTATTTAAAATTTTAATTTTATGGGTTTTATTTAATACTTTAAAATAACCATGAAGATATTTAAATGTAAAAATTGAATTTATAATATTGAAATATGTATAGTTTAATGGGTCAATTTAAGTGACCGAGCTATGAATTGTAAGTAAGAGGTTTTGAAGTTAAGTTTGGGCTCACTACTTTTGTGATTTTCTTGATATTGTGAGTCTTATTTAATGTCCTTCGTTCAATTAAGCCCCAAAACAACATTGATTAGTTTATTTTGAATATTATTCTTGAAATAAAGAGAAGTACCTAAATTTTTTATCAAAATCTATATATCCAGCGAACAAATACTCAAAAGTGATTACTTGCATGCATATGTCATTAATTCAAATCTACTTTATTTTTATTTATTTTTAAATATATAATTAGATTTTACTAAACATTTTGAGATAAAAATTGAATTTAAAATATTAAGTGGTGATGCTTT
>JASDQU010439286.1:41045-62956 GCA_032191745.1 Picea mariana
ACTAATTATTTTTTTTTAATGGCAAAAAAAAATATTTTATCAATTTTTTAATATTAGATCCAATCTTAAATCTTTATAATTTTTTCTTATTAATATATAAATAAAAAAAATAACAATAACATATCATAAAATAACATAAATTATGTGTACATATTACAAATCTATTTTTTTTTTTTAATATTTTATTAGATTATAATACGTCTATCAATTTATGATCACAGGGGCTTCACCTTGTTAATCGATATCTTATCACGTTCATTTATAAAGAGGGTTTTAAAATTGTAAAAAACAGAGTCAATATATTGTAAGTATTGGGGATGTGGGTTACAATAGGGTTTATAGGTATTGGGGGTTATAAAAAGGGATATTTGGTAAAGATAGGAGATATCTAGTAAAAATATGGTGTTTTCTTTTATAGGAAATATGTATTGGGAGGAGGTTCAACAAAAGGATTTTGGAAAGTATTTATCAATATCTAGTGAAATTAAAGATATTCTTTAATATCTCACRAACGCACGTGTTATGTCACAGATTTACTAAACAAAAACCCATACCTATGATTTATAATTTAGTGATTAAACTCAAACATCCCCACACTAATTATCTCAATATATTGTAAGTATTGGGGATGTGGGTTACAATAGGGTTTATAGGTATTGGGGGTTATAAAAAGGGATATTTGGTAAAGATAGGAGATATCTAGTAAAAATATGGTGTTTTCTTTTATAGGAAATATGTATTGGGAGGAGGTTCAACAAAAGGATTTTGGAAAGTATTTATCAATATCTAGTGAAATTAAAGATATTCTTTAATATCTCACGAACGCACGTGTTATGTCACAGATTTACTAAACAAAAACCCATACCTATGATTTATAATTTAGTGATTAAACTCAAACATCCCCACACTAATTATCTAAATCCATACATATTACAAATCCAACGTATTTTTTCCTTATACATCTTATTATATTATAATATGTCCATTCACCTATAATATATATGATATATATTTTAATGATTAAAATGAAACATCCCACACTAATTACTTACCTAAGTTCATACATATATTAAATCACATTAAAAGACAAATCGTATAGTGGAAAGCTATCTATTATGATGAAGGGTGACTAGACTAATCAACTATTTTATTGGGCGAAAATTGGCCTTTATATGACCTAAGAATATAGAGATGGGTTTAAAAATTAACCCAACCAAGAAATAAAAGATAAGAGGAGCATTCTTTTATATAGCATTTATAAGTCCATGTTGGATCTTATAAATTTTTAATTGTGAACATCTAATAACAAGATTCATTTAATGAATGAGGAGAAAGTCATAACAATAACATGTAAATGTTATATATTTAATAAAGTTTGATAGTTATTTTAAAAAACAAAGTGTAAAGTGTCATATGTATTTGTGATAATGACAAGATTCATTTAATGAATTAGGAGAAAGTCATGACAATAACATGTTATATATTTAATACAGTTTGATAGTTATTTAAAAAAAACAAAGTAAAGTATAAAGTGTAATTAATGTTATATATTTAATAAAGTTTGATAGTTATTTTAAAAAACAAAGTGTAAACTGTATATGTATTTGTGATAAGTTTATATACATCTTAACAAAAACACAAAATTTGTTTATAAAAGAAAATAAAAACTTATCATTGGTTTTAGGAGTTTAGGTATGGAAGCAAATGGAACATCTTTAAATTTAGATGTTGAGTAAGATCAAATTGAAGTTTCTCGGTCTTTTAAAGTTTTAGAAGGTCATGCTAACAAACACAAGTTTTAAGAAGATCAATGCAAAAGATAGAAAGAAAAAATAAATAACACAATAAGAAAGTAAAACAAAGCATTGAGTTTGAAGGAAAGTAAGATAAAAATCACAACTAACAAACTTTACTGAGCTTGGAAGAAAGGAAAGCAAGATAAAAATCACAAATAACAAATTTTACTAAGCTTGGAAGAAGGGAAAGCAAAATAAAAATCACAAATAACAAACTTTACTGAGCTTGGAAGAAGAATTCAAATGAAGCAACATCTTGTCAACATATGACTAATAAACTTATGAATTTGAAGACATGTACACACAATATATAACAAGTAATGTTTCTTTGAATAAGACGTGTCTACTATCTCAAATCATAGCGATTATACAATTATCATAATCCAAAGGTGAGCATTTTAGACGTATGCATAAAGGTAGGTATTCACGGGACTTAAAAGAAATATCTTGGGAAAGTGCATGAGTAACCAAACCACTTAAGCTCAAAGGGTACATTCTCAACAAGAAACAACAACTAGCCTGAAAGGAATACCAAAACTATAAATGTTTCAATGAGTGCTCATCATTCAGACTCTCCCATAGTTTGATTGGGTGAGACAAGTCCTGTAACACAAGTATAATTTAAATGATTATAAAATATACAAGGCCAAACACCATTACAAAATCCAAGGTTCATCGGATATGTAGAGACACCATGCCACCCTATAGGGTATTCATAAGAAGAACAACCACTTTTAATCCCTTCAAGCTATTGAAGCAAGAAAGAGGTATTCAGAACAAGAACAATCACTTTTAATTCCTTCAAGATATTGAAGTAAGAAAGAGGTTTGTTTACTTAGCAAAATTCCTTGCAAGAATGATCAATGAACTTCAAAACTAGGTGTGTGAGCCACCTCACTAATCTTTTGAACTCCTATAGACCTTATGTTATAAGGAAATCACCAGGCCCAAACACCTGTCTAGGATAACAATCACAAGAAGGTAATGAGTATAATTTAAACAATTTAATAGAAGATACAAGACCAAACACCATTACAAAATCCATGTAATGATCTCATTTATTTCCATTGAAGTCATTGCATAATTTATCACTAAGCTTTGAAACTAGGCTTGTGAGCCACCTTGCCAAACCTAAACAAGCATTGGTTGAGAAGCATGCTCTAGGGATGGGCAAAGGATGGTGATGCCCCCACCTCTCTCAAACAACATAGATAGCACGTTACCCCAATCTTCTTTCAAAGATTTGGGATTGTGTAGAAATGGGAAACTAGAGCAAGAGTGTCCATAGGGGGTTCTTGGCTCATAGTAATAAGATCACCCCCACTACTCCAATAATTGGTGTAAGTGTGCCACATCCAATTCCAAATTTTTTCCTTGAACAATGATTTGCATATATAAATTGACACAAATTACATCACTGCCAATGCATAAGAAAACCTAAATACATTGACCTTGACAAAATATAGAATCATATTTCTTTCATATTAGAAACAAGAGCTTAATTTTGATGCACTACCAAGTTGCTTGAAAGCCGACAAGCCATATTGTTTGTCTATATAAGGTTTTCCACCATGACATCTTAATAAATAGAGAAAATTCAAGATTCAATATTTATTTTCAAATGTATTTAACCTTTATTAACTACTTACCAAGTTTAACTTACTTATATGAATGCATCTCAAGTTTAACCATATTTCATTTAAGCATTTAATTATACATTGATTAGTAGTCAACTAAGAGGAATGCATCTATGAAACCAAAACTTACATAGTAACAAGATGGTTACATTCAAAAGTTTGAGTCTCTTTCATTTAAGCCTTTAATTATACATTGATTAGTAGTCAACTCAAAAAATGCACCTATGAACCTACCAAGTTTAACTTACTTAAATGAATGCATCCCAAGTTCGACTATGTTTCATTTAATTGTTTAATTATGCATGTATTAAGAAATGCATCTGCGAAAGCAAAATTTGCATGGTAACAAGGCGATTATATCTCAAAGTTTGACTCTCTTTCATTTAAGATTTTAATTATACATTGGTTAGTAGTTAACTCAACGAATGCATTCATGACCCTACTAAGTTTAACCTACTTAAATGATTACATCCCAAGTTTGACTATATTTCATTCAAGCATTTAATTATACATTGATTAGTAGTCAACGCAAAGGAATGCATCTATGGAACCAAAACTTACATGGTAACAAGATGGTTACATTCCAAAGTTTGAGTCTCTTTCATTTAAGCCTTTAATTATACATTGATTAGTAGCCAACTCATAGAATGCATTTGTGAACCTACCGAGTTTAACTTACTTAAATGCATACATCCCAAGTTTGACTATGTTTCATTTAAGTGTTTAATTATACGTTCATTAAGGAAGGCATATGTGAAACCAAAACTTGCATGTTAACAAGGTGGTTATATCTCAAAGTTTGACTCTCTTTCATTTAAGATTTTAATTATACATTGGTTAGTATTCAACTCAAAGAATTCATTCATGAACTTACTAAGTTTAACCTACTTAAATATTACATCCCAAGTTTGACTATATTTCATTCAAGCATTTAATTATACATTGATTAGTAGTCAACTTAGAGGAATGAATTTATGAAACAAAAACTTGAATGATAACAAGGTGGTTACATCCAAATTTTGACTCTCTTGCACTTAARCCTTTAATTATAGATTGATTAGTAGTCAACTTAGAGAATGAATCCACTAACTTGGCAAGTTTAACTTACTTTAAAGACTAAATACTAAGTTTTGTTTTTAAGAGAAGAGTGAAATTATATTGATAAATGTGACAATCTTAGAGACTGCCAGATGGATACATAGGAAAAWGAAGCCAAGGGATCAACAGAGTATCGATAAGATCCAAAAAATTTAGTCCACCCAGTGGCCACGTGGCCTTCACAATTATTTCTTTTTTCCAGGAGAGACCTTCCTCATTTCCCAACATATATTCTATAGACTGAGCCCATAATGCAGATGCAAAAGAAATACATAGATATAATTAGTTTGTCCTGATGGGAACTAGATCAGTTGGATCAATATATTGATTTTCCAAATGTTGTCAGAAGGCTGCGACCTCCTCTTGCCATTGAAAGAGATGTTGAGACTGGATGCAAGGTTCTTTCCATCTCTTAGCCAGTCTGGGAAGTGAGCCCATGAGCGAAGTGAAGAAGGCCAAGAAGAGAATCAACTAAGACTTCTTCTGGATACTGGAATCAATGGGTCCAAGGAGGGGGGAAAGGTGCCATACAAAGCCTCTCTAGGTTCTACTTTCTTTGAACTTAATTGCCGAACTCTTCATGAAAAAAGGAAAGGAGGCATTGGGGGATTTCTTAATATAAGAGATGTCGCTGTTTTTCAAAGAGTATGCCTCCCAATTTTTCCCAGTTGCACAACCTATAAGGGAGGTACAAGTGGGAGGGAGCCAGATCCCCATATTTCATATAATATGAATTATGGAGCTTAGATGAGACGTGAAGGAGGCACCATCATTAACATCAGGTCGCATAATTGTAAGTTTTCTTTGGTTAGGCGCCTGTGATGAGAGATCTTCAACTTGTCCTTTAGAGTTCCCACAAGCAGAGCGAAAACTGTGTAAGTCGTTTGCAGGGAAATTTGAGGTGTCACATAGAGCAGGCCAGAGTGAGAGTGGGCGGGCGATGGACATGGGAAGAAGAGCGCCAGATCATGACTTCAGGGGTCGAGAAAGCCAATTGTTGACATGAGAGAGAGAGAGAAAAGGGACCAACCAGGGGGCCAGAAAAGGCATCCAACCAACAAGAAGGAGGGGAGGAAGAGAATCATGGGATGGGGTGAAAACAGGTGAGGCCATTGGATTGGAGCAGGCCTTTCGGGAGATTCACATCCAGGGTAGCTTGGAGATCAGCTTGAGATTTGAGTGAATGGGCCAAATGAAAGAAGTGAACTTCCTTGATATGGGGGATTTCTTGCTTGATTCTGCTGAGTATTGAGTTGAGAGTGAGATTGTTGGGAGATTTATTGAACAACAAGTAAGAGAGGATGAGACGAAAGTACCCAAGGATAGTGAGGGAGGAGATGCCTTTTTCCTTGGCTATGTTCATGCATTTGAGAAGATCATAGGCTTCCACTTGGTTGTTGGTTTCTTGTCCTAAGCTCCAGGCATAAGTGGTTTCTAATTGACCTCCTCGGTAGAGAATCACCCCTCCCACACCTGCTGCCCCGATATTTCCTTTTGAAGCGCCATCGAAAAATAGGGAAAGAGTCAATCTTTTTGTGAGCCAATTTCCTAGATGCGTCTTATTGAATTGAAGTTGCCAGGCGGGACGAAAGGTGGCATAAAAAGTCTCGCTAAAAATAATATTTAGGCGGCTCACCCATGCACTTTCTGAGCTGTCCATATTCTGAAGTGAGTTGGCTGGGAGCTTCCTTTGGGAGAGATGCTCTGAGAGAAGGATAACGACCCTGTTGGCAGTCGAAGCAGGGTGATTGAGTTCCCCCAAAAAGAGTGCTTTGCTTTTGGCTAGCCATATTTTCCAATAGACGTATTTGGGTAAGGCTTTCCAGATTCTCTGGAATGCTACTTTGTATCTAGATTTCCAATTTTGAAGGAGATGGTTGATAGTGTTTAGCCACCTGACTTTATTGTTCATATTTTTTCATATTTTGTAGAATTATCTCCCAGACCCTACGAACATATCTGCAATCCAGATAAGTGTGTTGAATGGTGTCAGATTATTGCATGCAGAGAGTGCACCTAAAAGGGATGTGGATTCCCCTTTTGTTGAGATTTTCACCTATTAATATTTTTCGATGGAGCAAGATCCATCATAATATATTTATTTTGGGTAATCCATCATTGTTCCAGATACTCTTCTAGTGGGATGCTTTAGGTGGAAGTTGGGTATCATTAAGAAGGGTAATGAATCACTGCTTAATTGAGTAATGGCGAATGTTCCAGGAGTGGAGGTCTTTATAATTAAGAGAGATGGGGGCACAACCTTTTAGTCTAGGGATGAGGAGGTGGGAGATTGGTTGAATATTTTGAGGGGGATTTCCAAGCTACTATCTTAACCATTTTCCTATATTTCTATTCCAAGTGGAGATGTCATAAAGATAGTGTTTACCTTGTTCTAAAATCCAAGAGAGTAGTGGGAGGAGAGAGGCTTCATGTTCCAGGGGTGAAGATCCATGAATTCTGTCAGTAGCTAATTTGATATTTTCCCCATTACCCAAGGACCAGGAAAGATTATTTTGAATGAGGGGGAGGGAGGCCTTCAAGAGATTGCATATTTGAGAGCCACTTTGTGTCAGGAGAGGATGGTCCAGGCAGCAAAGTCTACTTTCTGTGAAGTATTAATGCAAAATATCCTTTTTCCACCATTTGTTTTGTTCGAAGACCAATCTCCAAAGAATTTTTGCACCTAGAGCAAGATTAAGGAGAAACAAGTCTCTTACTCCAAGTCCCCCTCTGGACTTAGGCACTTTGACAATGTTCCAGCTTATGAGATGGTGGCGTCTGGAGTTGGAGTGACCTCCTTGCCAAAGAAATATCCTGAGTTCTTGGGAAATTTATGTTTTAAATTTCCTAGGGGCTAGTAACATAGAGAGATGGAAAATAGGAAGAGCAAAGAGAACGGATTTGATGAGGACAACTCTACCTGCATGATTTAGCCAAAGGGAGCCCCACTTGTTGAATTTTACTTTTATCTTGTCTAGGATATTGTTCCAAGCCATGGAGGGGGGGGGAGGGTGATTTTAAGGAGATGGGGATGTCGAGGTAGTTGAAAGAGTACCAAGTAGTGGTGCCAGTGAAGTTGAGGATTTTAGCAATAGCCCGCATTTCATGCTGAGGAACATTCCATCCATAAATTTGACTTTTGAGTTCATCGACCTTTCCTCCCGAGGCTGCTGTGTAGTTGTCCATTTCTACTTTGAATCTTCTTGCTAAAATAGTTGAGGCCCCTCCCAACAGGATGGTGTCATCCACAAATCATGAGTTGTTTATTATTTTGACTTGAGCAATTTTGATTCGAGGGATGATTTTGTTTTCTCTATCTTTGTCCAGCTTCCTGTTGAGGGATTCGACCATGAGGATGTAAAGGATGGGGGAGAGGGGACAACCTTATTGAAGACCTTTGGAAATTTGGAAGAAGGGAGTGGGCCTCCCATTTACAAGATGGGAATTATCGGGGGAACGAATGCAAGCATAGATCCAAGATAGGAAGAGGCCATTGAAACTAAACCTGGAGAGAACTGCCAGAAGGAAGCTGTGACTGACAATGTCGAAGGCATTTTCCATATTAAGTTTAATGGACATGCCTTTCTCTTTTCTATATTGACTTGAGTGAATATCCTCTTGTACTAGAATAATATTATCAACCATTTGTCTCTTTTCAACGAAACCTCCTTGACTTGGGGGGATGAGGGAGGGGAGGAAGGGTTTTATTCCGTTGGTGAGGATTTTGGAGAAAACTTTGTAGGAAACGTTGTAGAGGGAGATGGGTCTAAATCTGCTAAAGGATGAAGGGTTGGAGTCTTTAGAGATTAGGGCCAAGAAGGTGGAATTCATTCTCCCTCCTATCAAGGTAGTTCTCTGGATGTATTGGAGCATTCTAATCAAGTATTTTTAGATGATCGCCCAACAGTTTTGGTAGAAGTGGGCCGAAAACCCATCCAGTCTCGAAGATTTGTCTGGGTTCATTGATTTTATGACTGCCCAAACCTCTTCTTTCGTAATGATCTTGCAAAGTTGATCATTTTCTTCACGCTTTAGAAGTAGGGGAATTGTTATTGGATAAATTCATAAGTGCGGACACAAACCGATCTCCCTAGATCCACCTGGATCTAGAACAAAGCAAGACAGAACATGACTCTTTCCCTAGATTTTGACCATTGAATTAAATAGGATGCAAGAACTAAGAACATACCTTATTATCGCTTCCTATGGTCTTTGTTGCTCCCACTTTTCTCCAGTGCTCTTGTGCAGTCAAGACCAAGACAACACAAACCAACCAAAGTGAAGAAAGCACAATCTATTCAACAGTCAATCTATGTATATGATCAAGGAATTATACAATAAAGTGGAAATAGCTTTATGGGAAAGGGACATATTACTGTATCATATTAATGGAAAGTAAAGATTACAACCTGAGCCTTGATGTCACAAACTTCCTTTCAATGGCCTTTGGCTCTGACACAAACACTTGCTCACTTGCATGAAGAAGATCAAAACCCTTATGATATCCTTGATGGTGTTTCCAAGCTGCTGTAGCTTCAATCCTTCATACAATTCTTTCACTAATTCTCCAATGAATCTTGCTTCTTTACTTAACCTTTTCTATGAGAATTCCCTCAATATATAGGAGAGAATGAATTAGTTACTTGGATAAGAATGATCCCAAAATATCAGTGAATCCAGTACTAGGATAACCATTCAAATGCCATCTCATCCTTCTAGAAGATTCCCTTCTAGAAGCTTCGAGAATTCATCTTTTTCCTTGCTTTAGAAAGAGTTCGCACCCTAGCAGTTCAACACAGTGCGAACTTCTCACACCCTGGCTTAAGGAAGCCTGCAAGAATCATGCATTCTCACAGGAAAATGTATTAGCAGCCTGCGAACCTCCTTCAAAAATGATATTTCTGGAAAGAGAAGAAAGTAACTTTTCTCAGAAGAAAGTTCTTATGAACAGCCTGAGTACACCATCATCAATACATCATCATGATCACCAAAATCATGGGTAACAGAATGCCCCCCAAAGTATGAGTGTTGGAACTAGTGACAGCCGATAGACTTTGTAAGCTGCATGTGTGTGTCGAGAACCATGAGCACATCTAATCGGAAACCTGCGAACAAACAAGCATCTGCAGAATATCGTATATATCAATTCTGAGGTAGGCATTCCCATACTCAGATCACAAACTGATGACATCATAGGCATGGGTCATGGCCACCAATCATACACTGTGGATCCATGCCGTCAAAATATAGCATAGCCACTGGAATACACTGTGGATCTATGCAAGAAATTTCAAATCAAGACGACATAGCCACGAGACATACACAGTGGATCTATGTGTCGCAAATTATACATACTCAATCGCAACCTGGATCGCAAAGATGATATCCAGGGTATTTAATTTCATCACCCAAAGTACGAATCTAACCATGTGATTACATGTGTTGAAGTCGAACATGGTAGAAACCACTTGATTACCGGTCATTGATGTAACCGTTAACAAGTGCGAGGGAAATCACCATTGATGTCTATGACTCCCAAGGTTCCATAGTACAATCCATCGAGTGTGAATAAATGAGTTGAAGTCGAACATTTGATGGAATCTTTCGATCAGGGGTCAATGATGTAAACCCACTGTCGAAAGTGAGGAAACCTGCCATTGAGGCATGCAAGCTCCAAGGTACCAAATAATTTCTAAGTCTTGATTACGGATAATGAGCTGAAGTCGACGGAACAAAACTCGTCACAGGAGGGCCTTGATGTATCCCCCATCAATGAGACGAAATGAGTAACATATTTTGAAGGTAAAACAGAGTATGATGTGAATTGGACTGGACCCAGGGAAGGCCGACATGGAGAGAATGGATAACTGCAGATGTCCGACTCAATATAGGTTTCGGATGGACTTCTCTTGAACATATGAATGAAATGACCAATGATTTGGCAGCATTGATTCAGAGACGACACAGGGAATGACCTTGTAATCAATCGAATGAGAGACAAATGGATTTCCCAAACCGGTTTCAAATGACGAATAAGAGGTGTCATGTTCAAGAGTGACACTTACTGCCAATCAATACGAAGATGAAAACATATCCCTTTCCCAAATTTTCCCCCACCATTTCTGGCGAGTACCTTTTTATTTTTACACAAGCTTGAGGAGGATAACATATGCTTGTTGATGTAATCTCATCCTTCGGACGAGTCCCTCGGAGTATGTTTAACGAACCCTAATAAGGAGTGGTTCGGTCCCATCACGGGTCTGTCAATGTTTGTTTAATGAGTCCAGAGATAGAAAACTCGAAGGTTTTTCAAGATTATAGAGTTTGGAAAAACACTTAAAAGAGAACTCTCTCAGTTCCTTTTTCGTAAAATAGTCTGGATGAGACCGAAAAAGAGATAAATTATCGCTCACCAGATGCGTACTTCAAATACTTTATCGAGCGTGAAAATAGCAAGGTCGCTCGGTGATCTTTTCATGTTTAGAGAGTATGAAAAGAGTTTAAAGAGGACTCCTGGGGGGTTCCTTTTTCGTATAACCTTTTTGAGCCTGAAAAAGTGATAAAAGTATGCTCGATTGTGTTCTCATGTATTTACGAGCGCAAGAATGGACAAAAACCATGCTCGAGGTTTTTATATAAAAACCATGAAAAACAATAAAAAACACACGATAACAAAGAAAAACATGTCCATAGCCCTGTATTGAATCATCAAAGTCATCACGCCTGCAAGAATTACACTCAACATGACATTAGGGATTAGGTTTAATCGATAAATAATCATTAAAAACCCAAAATGATATAGTAAAAGTAAATAAAAGGAGTAAAAACTCTTTTTTACCACACCATTTTACATTTCCACTATTGAGCTCAAAAAACCCCTCTTTTACCGTCCAAGTTCGACGTTAGATTGCGGGAGCTACGAGAGAGCATTTAGCGAGCCGTCTGCGACATTAAGGTAAGCTCTTCGTCTTGACATTTTCATGGTTTATATTTGTAATTTCATTAGTTAAATTATCAGTTTTAAGTTGATTTTCTAAGCCCTATATGCGCGCTGTCATTCTCGAAGGTAGCCTATATGGGGCCTGCAAGAATGATGCATTCTCGCAGGTGAGCCTTAAGCCACCTGCGAGGTTCTCGCACTGTGCACATAGGGCACCTGCGAGAACCGCAAAGCCCAATTTTTTTTTTAAATTTTTAGCCAATGAAAAAGATCCAAAGCATGAAAAAAGTTATTAATCCTCCTTTTATGTTCCTTGTGCAGATAATTGGCCATAAACATGGTGTTTGAGTGGCGTGAAAGGGAACATGAAGAGGAAAATGCAATGGCCAAAAATCATCCACCTACCATAGCTGCATTGAGAGATTGTGGGCTCTTGAAGTACTTTCGCATCCCGAGCATGAGGGCCCAAGTCAGACTACTAGAGTACCTGGTCCATATGTGGGACCCGGATCAGCAGGTGTTTCATGTGGGGGTCCACACATTGTCCTTAGACATTGAGGACATTTACTTTTTGACCGGATTGTCCTGATGGGGGTACTATGTGATCCTAACAAGTAGTAGAGGTGGCGGGCTAAAGATGAGTGAGTACTGCAATTTACACTGCGTCCCTGAGGCTGAAAGAAAGAAAGGAAAAGTGGCTATCTAGGGGGTACGAGACTTGACCCTCCGTACTATCCTTTTCACAATAGCTCGGATGGTTGGGAGTTCTTCTCCTTATATGGCGTTACAAAGCTATTTCCAGTACGCTATTGAGTGTACTGAGCGTCGAGTGTTCAATTGGGCAGATGCTGTGCTGCACAGTATAAAAAAGCAATTGACCAAATGTAGGCGGGGTGACCTGAAGCAATTCGGGTACAGATCTTTATTGGTATCCTTCTTCCTTGAGCAGGTTCCTTTACCGAGGCTACAGGTGGAGTGGAATTTACCGGCTCCCAGGGATCCGCGGATGCTGAGATGGTGTTGTCTCATGGCCCGGCACGTAGCGGGACCAATCATTAGATATGATGATACTTTCTTTGACTGGCTTCAACCACAGATGTTGATGGTTGATGACTATGCTTATGCTGGGCTGGATGTCCGAGGAGATCCGGATTTTGTATTACCAGAAGATGCTCAGTGGGGTGACCTTGGTAAGAAGTACACACATTTTCTCTTTTTAAATGTTTTTGAATTTTTATAATATTCAAATGTTTTTTTTTATATGTTTATCCAAAGACTAAAACAAAATTGTTTGTTGATAACACAGATGTTGGACCGTATAGATCTCCTGGCACTTCTCCTATCCAGAGACGAGGAGAGGTAGCAGCAGCACCACAGTATGCTGAGGATTATCAGGTGGTGGAACAGAATCTAGAGGGCCTGACTGCAGACATTCCAGACATGAATCTGGAAGAGGTTCCACGACGTGATCAACGTCATACTGTAGGGGTATAAACATCTATGAGTCGATTGCTCCATAGGGTTGCTAGGGCAGTCATGTGTTACCATGATCGTCATCCGTGACGTCACTTTGTAGAAGCTATAAGCTTCAATTTTTGACATTTTGGTCTTCGGACAAACTTTTGTAAAAAAACTCTTTTGATCGTTATATATATACATATGGCTTCTACCGGTTTACTTTATATTGTGTGAATTTTGTTGTGTATGACTTATAAATGATTCAAATGTCTGTCCAATACATAATTAGCGAATGCATCTGTTAATGTATTTAGACATCTAGGAATATGTTGATATTCAATGTGATCAAAATAACGTTCCAAGAGGCGAATTCGCAAATATACTCATAATAAAGTAGGACTTCGAATAAAGTGGAAATTACTTAACTGTAGTACTACAAGCTGCAAGTCAAGTCGCACAACCAAATGACGAATTCCGAGTGAGATAGTATCAACCAATAATTCAATAACGATGCTATACTTTGCAATGTTGTTGGTCGCACGACCGAGGCACACACCTCGTAAAGATACAAGTTCATTTGTTGGGGCATAGATTGCCCACGCAACGGAAGCAAGGTTCCAAGTACTACGACTAGCACCATCAACGAAGCCAATATAAGGTAGCGAAGACTCCGACATCTAGAAATCAAACACAACGTCACATAAAGGCAGAGACCAGATAACGACCAAAGCAAACTATAGTAGCACACACAAAGTATGATACATTAAAATACAAGTACTTGTGCACATATGATTTATGCATAGTACTTCTTCAAGTACAACCCATTCCTGGGTTCACTCAAAGGGATACCATCGTAATCTACCAACTCATATGCTCCCTTTTCCAAAACTCGGCGAACAATATAAGGACCTTGCCACATGGGTTCGAATTTCCCAGCTCCTAACACATCTTGATCCTGTTCATAGAGAAGAAAAAGATCACCTTCGGAGAAAATGTGAGGCTTGACATGCTTGTCATATTGGGCCTTGACACGTTTTTTTTGGGTTTCTATTACTAGAGTGGCGTCACGTTGAGTTTCGTCTAATCGCATAAGATACAACAGACATTCTTCTTCAACAGAAGTGTTGGGTAGGAGTTCGACAGCTAGCTTCAGAGAGAGTATCTCGCATTCTATAGGAAGAATGGCTTCCACACCATAGACTAATAGAAAAGGTGTAAACCCAGTAGCGAACTTGACAGATGTCCGGTACGCCCACAATGCCGAAAACAACATTGTGTGCCAACTTGTTTTATGAATTTCTATCATTCGTCAAAGCATAGTTGTGAGAAATTTGTTGATCGCTTCGACTTGACCATTAGCTTGTGGATAATAGGGCGTTGAGTTATCATGACGAAGACCCAACTTCTCAGTAAGTTCAGACATCATAAAATTCCTAAAGTGGCTACCGTGATCAGTGACGATAGCTTGGGGAACACCAAAATGAGTTATGACATGGTTAAAAAGAAACAAGGCTGTAGTCTTTCCAGTATTGTCGAATGTCGGCATTGCCTCGGCCCATTTAGTAAAGTAATCAACTGCTACAATGATGTAACCATGCCCCCCGACCGAGTGAGGGTGACATGTCATAAAATCAATGCCCCATTTCGCAAAAGGACCAAATGAGACCACAGGATGAAGAGGAGAAGGATGTGACTGGATTTTCTGATTGTAGGTCTGACAGGCATGGCATTTCTGAACGCCAGTAATGCAGTCGTTAAACAAAGAAGGCCAAAAATACCCTGCGCATAAGATCTTCTGGGTAATAGCATACCTAGACATATGAACACCACATGCTCCAGAATGGCAGTCATTCAAAGCTTTCTTGGCTTCGTCGAACGTTAGACAACGTCGAAAAATAGAGTCAATTCCCCGACGGTAAAGAGTATCCTCGAGGATAATGTATTGACGAGCTTGATAGCATATGCGACGTCGGTCAGTACTAGACAAAGCAGGTCGAAAAGTCTGGGTTTGGAGATAGATAATGATATCCCCATACCAAAGATCATCAGTGCTAATAAGGAAAAGAGATTCATCAGGTAATGAATCAACTGCTACATTTTTCGTTGCAGAATGAGGAAAATCACAGATCAACTTAGCAAAAACTAAAGATTTCTTAGACTTGGTGCGATCGAATTCCAAGTCAAACTCCTGGAGTATCACAATCCATTTGGAGTATTTTCCCCCTAGAAATTGACGTGTCAAAATATGTTGCATAGGGTTACAATGAGAAATTACTGTAGTCTTGCGTGAGAGGATGTAATGCCAGAAGCGTTGGACAACTTGAACGACAGCCAGGGCCAGTTTTTCAACATGTTGATACTTGATTTCAGTGGGTGTGAGACTTCGACTCAAGTAATAAACAACATGTTCGTCGTGCACATCATCCTCTTGGACGAGAACCATGCCAATAGTGTACTTCGAGGCAACAAGATAAAGGAAATAATCGCGACTGTAATCGGGAGGAAAGAGAAGCGGAGTGCGCGTTAGGGACAACTTCAAAGATTCAAAAGCATTGTTGGCAATGGTATCCTAGACGAACTCTGAATCTTTCTTTAGTAGCCGCATAAAACCACAAGTGATCTCGGCATAATTAGGGATAAAACGACGAAGAAAGTTTTCTTTCCCCTACAAAGTTTGCAACTGGCGCAATGTAGAAGGAGGAGGGAGATTAAGAATTGCCTCAACCTTAATAGGATCCACCGGGATCCCTTGACGTGAAATGATAAAACCTAGAAGACGACTAGATTCTACATAGGAAACACACTTATGAGGATTTAAACGTATCCGGTAGAATCGACAACGAACGRAAATAGCTCGAATGTGGGTAGGGTGATCAACTCTGCGCATAGAATGAGCTAGTAAATCGTCCAAATAGGGTTGAACGATATGYTTTATATCATGAAAAGCATAAGACATAGCGCATTGAAAAGTTGCACCCGCATTCTTAAGACCAAAAGGGAGTTTCCGATAGGAAAAAGTACCCCAAGGAYAGATAAAAGCAGTTTTATGTTGATCCTCGGGAGCAATGTTAATTTGATTATAGCCGGAGAAACCATCCATGAGAGAAAAAATTTCACTTYCGGCACAGTCATTGACAATCTGATCGATGAAAGGGGTTGGAAAGTTGTCTTTTGGACAAGCTTTGTTAATATCCCTATAATCAACACATACACGAATACTGCCACCTTTCTTATCAACCGGGACAGGATTGGAAACCCATTCTGTAAGAGCCACCGGATAAATAAAGCCATCTTTCAGAAGTTTCTCAACTTCGAGCTTGATAGCAGTCGGTTTACGTCGGTGAACTGGACGAAGGCGTTGCCCGACGGGTTTAGCATCGGGGTATGTCTTTATCTCATGTACAACAATTGCAGGGTCGATACCTGGAATTTCCTCCTAGATCCAGGCGAATATGTCACGAAACTCTTTAAACATGGATGTATAGGTGACTATTTCGTCTAGAGAACACAAAGCTCCAATATGGACATTTTCAACAATCCCAGGTTTCATAGAGATGTCAATGGGAATCGTGGGAGAGATATTACTTAAGTTCCCTTCAGCAAACACATCATGGGTAGTTGCGGGAACCGTCGAGATGACAACAACGGTCAACGGAGTCGAAATCCATTGGTAGTTCTCAAGAGTGTGTTGTTCCAGAAAGAGAATGGAATGATGATGCCCATCGTCCCAAGGGGTGTCCTCCATGATGGACATGATCATCTTGGCAGTGGGAAAAATAACACGAAAAGGATCGGGAGACAACTCATCAAGAGAGGGGGTAGAAAGTGTTGCCGATTGAATGGCCTGATAGGCGGACTCAACCGGACTTAAAGGCATTGCGTCGCCGAAACGAAGATGATCTCCAGGGTTAGGGACTATCCAAAGGTCGGAAGACACAGGAAGTTCRTGAGGCACAATGGAAATCATTTTGATAGAAGCAACGGACGGACGTGGAACATCAGGCGGTGGAATGGGGAAAGTACCCATTAATGAGGAGTCCTTTAAAAGGCCGACACCAACGTTCTCATAACTCAATGGGGTTTTAGAAATAAATGACACGTTACCAGTACGAGTATCGAAATTGAAGAAGGCAAGTTGGTCAACGATAACAACCTTTCCTTGATGAGGGAAACGTACTACATGGAAAAGTGTTGACACAACGACGCGCATGGAATCGATCTAGCTGCGTATAAGCAGAAGATTATAATCAAGAGGAGTGTCAAAAACTTCCACTTCAACTTGGACCATTTTACCTTCTAACGTGATAGGCAACGAAGGGAGAACACCGTAAGGCTTAAAACCAGAGCCATTGAAGGATTTAAGAGTATTTTGTGATTCGTTCAAGGGAGGAGAGCCAATGGCTTTCCAGCAAGCAAAAGACATTACACATGTCGAGGCACCCTCATCTATAATAGTTCGGAAAATGTTCTTGTCAGAGACAACAACTTGTATCTGGAATGCTAGTTGAGCGGGTAACCTGGGAATGTGATCTTCCAAGTCAAAGACTATCAAATTCATATCGGTTGGGTTAATTCCACCTATAGATTTCAACAGTGCCTTCCAATTTGTAGGACAGGACAAGACTGAAGGACTTCAAGGGCTAACATTGCTGAAGGTGCGTGGGCCAGATCTTCAACAATGCTGTAGTTCTGGGCCGCACGAGCATGAGGATTGAAAGCTGATTTCCTAACGACACCTTTAGGGGGGGGGTCACAGAACTATGTCGAGGCTCGGTCGTTCGAGATGAAGAGGACCGTTAGTAGGTGGATTCGTTGGAGAGAGTTGTACCAAAGCAAGAGGTAAATCGTCAACCTTCTCCTTAGATGGAGTATAATCTTTGGCTCGAGTCATGAGTGCAACATTGTTCTGCTTAGAATCACCAGTACACATCAAAACATATGACGTAGTTGAAGAGGATGGTTGGTCATGAATGACCAACTGAGCCTGTTGTTGAGACGGGAAGGGTTGGGACAAGACAACCGGTGCAGGGGGTTTCGGGGTTCCCTAAAGGAATTTAGTGACCTCGACACGTCGTGGACAATCCTTTGTGTAGTGATCATCACCACAGATAAGGCAAGGGTATCGTGGTTTGCACTTATCCCGATCTTCAACAGGAGTGGTTTTAATTTTCTCTGCTTGATTATTATTTTTTCCCTCCTTATTCTTGCCTCTCCCCTTTTTAGATTTGTTTTTACTGGCTGGGGTAGATTGGACAACATTTACTTCATAATTTTTGTCGGTGGGAGTGGTAGGATAAGGAGCATTTTGAACATTAGAAGAAGCAGACTTAGGGTTTGTGCTTGAAACAGAATGTGATTGGACTTGCGCCGTACCAATCACATTGTCATCTGCATGCGAGGCAGCTGGAGTAGTTGAAGTGATGGAAGCATTAGGACGAGGTAAATCAGGTAGTAAATCATAAAGAGTTCCCGTTTGCGAATAAACGAGATCAAGATATTGAGCACGACTTATAGCCTACTCTTCCATGACGATGCCACCCATGGCAATCTCCTTACCGATTTCATTCACAAATGATTTTGTAAACCATTCTGCCAGTAACTGATCAGGGAGCTCAAGTTTAATGAGACGTCGTCTCCTTCGCCACTCATGGATGTGATCAGATATATGAGTGCCTTTATTCAGTTTGAAGGAAGTCAAAATCTCAGTCCCTGTATCAAAACGGATCGGTAACTGGTAATGCGTAAGGAAAGCCATAGCTAGGGTGTTGAAATCAGAGAAGAAACCTCGTGGCAATTCAATATACCACTTCGCAGCAGAACCTGTAAGGGTTCGTTGAAAAAGATGTAAATGAATAGAGTCATCCATCAATAAGTTGGATGAACACCATAGGTGAAAAGTCATAACGTGATTGTTTGGGTCCTCTCCCACTTTTCCGTCGAATTTAGGAATATCCGATGGAAGCTTGGTTGGAATAATAGGCCATTGGGGAGAGTGATGAATAGGATCATTTAAAATCCTAGACAAATCTAAAAAATCCAAAGTAGCGAGAAAAGATAACTGTCGATTCACCTACGGGTACTGGTGGCTTTGGGGTGGAAGCTCTGTCGGCAAACCAGTAGGACCATAAGCAGTCTGCCCATAATGGGAAGACCCAGGCAAATTCGGGGGTGGTTGGAGAGAATAGTAGCTCAAGGAATTATAACCTTGAGTGGGGACATGAGTTTGAGCATTCGTACCCCAAATAGGATTAGGTATACCTAGATATGGTTGGCCTATAGTAGGGACAGGCAACTTCTGCCCCCCAGTCGTTTGAGGAATATTTTGTAGCATCTGATTCCAATACTGGGCCAAAGCAGGAGGTATATTTTGTTCAAAAGGTGGGGTTGTTCCCCCTATCGTAGGTGGAGTTCCAACCAGAAGTTGTGTTCCAATCGAAGGTTGTGTAGTAATTGGAATGTGTCCGGTAAGAGGAAATTGAATCGTACCACCTTGTCCACCAACAAGAATCTGCAAGTTCGATGTGACGAACGATATAGTGCCACTAGGATTAGGATTGCCAGAAGGAAATTGAGGGAGTGTCGGAATAAAACTAGGAATAGGGTGCCCAGAAAAGAAGGACCACCAGGAGTACCAGATGGGGTTTGCGGAGGTGTTGGAACATAAGCATTCAACAAATAATTCAACGCATGGTATCCGGGTGGTAGTGTCGGAGTGACATCGGGCGTTCGCTGTGTGTTTATAGGAGCAAGACCAGCTGTAGTGAACCCGGTTGGGACACTCGTAGTATTCACAAGATGGGCCATTTCAGCAGGGATAATAAAGTGATAAGTGGTAGTCAACGGTACAGTGTCGGTCTCAGAAAACACCGGAGGGTTGATTTCGGAGACCACAGGTGAACCAGGACTAAAAAGGGTCCTTCGGAAATCACCTGCAGACCAAAAAGGATCTTGGCCTTCGACACCAGGAAAAGGCCCAACGAGTGATCCATAAGAGGTAACAACTAAGTCTCCAGAAGAATTCATTCGTCTAAAAGGGCGCTGAGAATCACTGGGAAGTCGAAAATCCTCTCGAGTATTTGTAATTCTAAAACATTCTAGAGAATCAGTTCGTTCCACTTTGGGTGTGGTGACCACTGTGGCTTCACTGTGCCCAGGAGAGCCCTCAGGTGTAGCTGTAGGCAAGGATTGAGAACCGTCCAGATGCTCTGGAGATAAACCTTTCATTCTACATGAACGACGTGGAGGAGCTATTGTAAACGAGTGAGAAACTTCGCGAAGAAAATCCTATGGTCAACTTTGAGAAACAAACAACACGCGCTAGTAAACAAAATCTAGGAAGCAATCACCAAGCAAACAAGACCTTCTAATTTCGAAGCCACTAGTTGGTGATGAAATCCAACGTCGCAACAACGAGATGAGAAGGGGCGGGGCTAAGGTGGAAAAGTTACGCCGACGACCTGCTTAACGAACTTACCCCTTGTGCAAGCTCCCACACATAATCGTGGGTATACCCTCCAAGGAGCCCGAGTGAGTTTGGTCAACATCAATTCCAGGTACCATGAAGACTTTCCCCTCCACAGTCACCTTGGGTAAGAACCTAGAAAGATAGGCCACTAAGGTCACCACCAACAACAATAAAGCCTGGGGGAACAGTCGACAGTCCGATCCACACGTAAGGGTAGGGTATCTAGCCCGCAATCAACTCAAAAGGCTTCCACTCATCACTGTGGGTATACCTCCGAGTGATCCCCGTAATACGTGCAATCTCTACACTGATATCAACAAAGCAGGGTGAGTAACTCTGCCAATATCAATGCAACCTAGTGTTTGACCCTTGTGTGAGAAGGGATTCCCAGGAAAAGATGTTGCAAATGGAATTTAATACTCCATAACACAAGATGCTATTGTGTGTTTTTTGCTTTTGGAGAGCGTATCTCTCTTCCTACTCCAAAGCGCTAGCCAAGCTAAATGTTGGTGTAATAAATCCCTAGAAAAGAGTTACTAGATAAATTTTATGATTACGCAATGTTATGAAGAGATGTTGTTTACTCAAAGGGAACGGAGGTGAAACTCATGTTGTATGACTCTGACCCAATAATGCAAGGATGAGAATGAAACGTATCACTTTGCGTTCAATGAATCCTATGTATGGGAGAGAGAGAAAGTTTTCTAGATCAACCTTAAACTACAATGCAAATTTTCCGTGAAAATGCAAATGCAAACAATCACTTATCAAATGACAATTCTCTATTTTGTCTTTTTCAAATACTTCAACAATCTCAATAATTTCCTTTTCAATGTTTTCTAAAACGAAAAGAATTTTTGAAAGAAAAACTTTTTGTTCACTTTTCAAAAAGGATCCTCACTATGCCAATGAGAATACAGAAAATCAAAAGGCAAAGAATCAAGCAATGACCAACCCAAGCAACTCTTTCAATGAAAGCAAAAATAAAGAGAAAACCAATGAAGTCTTCTCAATGCAAACGAAAATGATTTTTCAAACCAATAAGCAAATGAGAAAAACTAAATACTCAACTTTCAACCAATCACTGGTTCTTAACTAGTCAAACACACTCAAAGTATGAAGTCAAAGAGAATGGTTTCGCCAAGAAGAGTCAAGAAACGAAAGTCAAGACACAAAGGACAAGAAAAAGCCTTGAAATCCTAAGTCTGTTCATGCATGCAAACGAAAACAAGAAATATATCAATCAATGGTCCAAGAAACTCATAAGAGGTAATCAAACTGATATGGGCAGTTGGAAAAACCAAAACTCAAATTCAAAATTTTGAAAAATTGTGTTCGCAAGCAAGCAATATTACACAGTGCGAGAATCATTGATTCTCATAGGTGACCCTTGAGCAGAGTGCGAGAACCTCGCACTGAAACCTAAAGGCAGAGTGCGAACTCTACCTATTCTCGCAGGCTGCAATGAAGTGCAGTGCGAGAATGCCTGAACATAATCAAAAATTTGAAAAATGAAG